>JAQIVE010004308.1:0-14790 GCA_034698285.1 Sminthurinus bimaculatus | reverse complement strand
AGAATTCTGTATACTGAATACTGAATACAATGAGAAGAATAGGTAAAAGACTTAATAGTCTACTCGGATTAAATATTATAGTCATGTACCTCCTTAAAATTACCTATCTTAAAATGGGAACAAATCCGTCAAGTTTAAAGGTAAGAGAATGCATTTGAATAAAAGACAGAGAATTAGCAAAGCTGCAAATATTTGTAATGCGATTATAATGTAATATTTTTCGAGTACTGTAGTATGGCAAACATGAATCGACATGAAGCTAGCCCAAAGCTGAGTTCGGTGAGCGAAATTCAATGCGTTTCTGTTTTTCATGGGTGGGCAAGCTCTAAAAGAAAGACTACAGATATCCTTGTTAGAGCTTGCCCATCCATGAAAAACAGAAACGCATTGAATTTGACTCACCGAACTCCGCTTTGGGCTAGCTTCATGTCGATTCATGTTTGCCATACTACAGTATACAAAGAGTCCATAAATGCACATCCATGTAAATAAATACAAAATGCATGCGTTTAGAATTTTATAATGCTTCAAATAAATATTCCACATTCCCTATTAAGACTGTTGTTGAATTGTTTTAATTTCCAAAAACTCACAATCACCATACATTTACTTCGGGCTCTCCTTTTCTAGCTGTCACTCGTCTTCGTCTTTCGACACTCCATTCATCTTTATTTTACCTCAATTTGATGAGCTGGCAAATGTGCTGTCTGTGATTTGATTGTTGCGTCAAAAGTAAAAACATTGTTTTTGCAGTTTTGAACAGCGTGTTGACAACAGAGTTTTAAAGACAAGTTTATGATGTTTACCTTCATTTTTGTTGTTATTGTTGAAGTCATACATCGTACTTGCATTTTGTGCAATTGAGTTGGCGGACTCGCTGGAGGAAATAAACTTGGATAAAAATCGGATCGGGGTTTTAAGTCTATCGAGTTATCATAGTTCAGGGCCAGGATTTGTCCTCTCCAAATTGCGTAAACTTTCTCTCAGGTCCAATAAGATTCAATTCATCGACTCGGATTTTTTCCTCGCACTTCCCAATCTGATCATCTTGAATCTCGGAAGCAATCAAATTAAAGACTTTGCCCCTGGACTTTTGTCTCCAGTCCGAAGCTTAAAACCCTTGACTTGGCCCATAATCATATGCATATTGAGAGTCGGCAACTAGACCGCGTTTTCACCAATCTTGACCTCCTCCGAGAACTGGACCTTTCAGAGAATAGACTGAGGGGGGAGTTGAACTTGTCCCGGGTTATTCCACCTCAACTTACCAAACTGACTCTTGATGGCAACAACTTGACCCACGTTGTAACCGGGTGTCAAAACCAAGGTCAGTGTGACCACAAGTTGAAGCTCACTCAACTCTCCGTCCGCTCCAATCGGCTGACCACCATTTCATCCTCCACTTTTCCCTCAACTCTGATGAGGTTTGATGTGAAAGGGAATCAGATTGAGCGAGTGGAGCCCGGGACTTTTTCTCACCTTCAATTCCTGGTTTTCGCGGACCTTTCGAACAATTGGATAGCCGCCCTTCACCCGGCCAGCCTGTGTCTGCCTCCCCCTTTGCCGTGGGACCAATTGAGACCATGGATGAAGGAGTTCATTCGTGAGGATGAAAAGATGAGCGACAAGTATCGGACGAGGGAAGCGTTGGAAGAGTTTCTCCGAACCGTCCCTGACAAGGAATATGAAGTGCCCGGGAGGAAGCTGGCCGACTTTGAGCTTAAGGGGAATCCGATTACACAGCAGACCCAACTTCCAACCTGGTTGTCGGACCTTTGCCGGGAACAAGAGTCGAGGAACGTGTACAAGGACACTTTTATTCATCCTTGTCCATCATCAGTGACCTCCTCCGCAGGATCTTCCGCAGTCAAACTGAAGGCGGGAGGCAGAGGAGAAACCCATCGGGTCAACCTTGACAGTGACAATGAAATTGACATGGAAAAGACAATGTCAAGGCTTCCCAAGATAAACGCGTTTGGCCCGATGAATTCCAGGTGCCAAACTCCAATTCTGCTTTGTGGCGGTGACCTGGGATGGTGATGATAATGCGGAAAATTTCTTCTTTATTTATTAATGGCGTGAGAGAATTATTAAATTTTAAAAAAATAAATGTGTATGAACAAAAATTTATTTAAAATTTCATAATACAAAAGATTATTCCCCATTTAATTTTTATTTCATTGTAATTCCCCAAAACTCAAACAATCACCAGACATTTGCTCCAGGCACTCGTCTTTTAGCTGTCATTCTTTAGATGCATACTATATGTATTTAGTGATACTCTTTCATTCTCCATTAAGCACAGACAAAAGACGAAGCTCAATTCATCACAGATTACACAATACACAACAATCCATAATAAATTCTCTTCTTTCCTTCGTCGACGTTTTTCCTCGCGTATGTGTTAAAGCTCGTCTTCGTTTTCATCTCATGACAATCTGCTCATTTTACCTCAATTTGATGAAGTGGCAAAAATACTTTGTCTGTGAGTAAGCTGACTATTGCGTCAAAGGTAAAAAGTAAAAACATTGTTTCAGCTCATTTTGAGCTCCGACAATGAGTTGAAAGAGTGTTGACAACAGAGTTTTAAAAAGAATACATATTATATACATACGACGCTTACCTTCATTTTCATTTTCATTTTCGCTGTCATTGTCAGCATTGCACAAGTTATATAATCCAAAATGCCTATACTATTGCATGTATGTATTCTATAACGGTTTAACTTGAGCTTTTAGCCGTGGAGTCATTACAAATTTTTTACACATCTTCAAAATTATGTATTAATATTCTGCAGTAACCTTCAAACATTCTAAACTAGACATTATGAAGTTTGTCTTTAAATTCTTGACACATGCACATCATGTATGTATTAGGTATGTATGTACTCTCGCTATGTATTTTTCACCACCAAGTTATGAACGTTTGAGTAGATACCACGAGTGCCATGGTTTTTTGAAATGCTCCAAGTTCCCCATGCAAAAAATTATGTATGTACATAAGTTAGCTGTGCAAATTGCAATTTGTATATGTGCTTGCGTTTGAAACGGAGCGATAGCCTAATTGATAGGCCTGTGATTTATCGTACTGGAGGAATGCTATGAATTTATATGTATGAACAATGCACTCATAACAGGCATCTACACCTAGAGAATAAAAGTAAGGAGAAGACAAGTGTCACATTCTTACTCATCTTTCATTGTTCAAAGCCAATTTCGGCGTTGAGTGCACCATCATCACTCTCTCATCATGAAATGCATATATATGTGATATGCATAGTTACATGTACGTAGGAGAAGAGTAATTGAGTATTATGTACATTGTACAAGTACAGCTCAATGTGTTTAAGGTCCAATGTATTTTTATTTTGTGCACACATAGACAGACGTTTGACACACGGTGAGGTGTGTGAGAGGAGGATGAGGATGGCTATGAAAAGTGATGAGACTGGCCATTATTTAAAGGTTACGCGATACTTTGCCAAAATTAATGCAAAAATTTAATGGATCTCCATATACATATAAGAGTCCAAACAAAAGTCGATGAACAATCTACAATCTGCAGAATTTAACCTTTTATTTATATAACTGAATACATAACCTAATGTATGGCAAAAAATGTAATACTTTGTATTGTAAAGTGGTTCCTCATTTATTGTTATTAGAATCTTTGTATATTATTTTAATAATTGAATGTGCACAAAATGTGTATTTTTTGCAAATGAATACTAAAGGTCTGGCTAGCTAACAAACAAAGTACAAAATGAGACAATCTTTCCAACATGCAAAGTATTATATGCTATATGTATACACAAACGTTATGTAACGGAGTGTGTGATTTGCCTATAGGTTTTTGGCGTAGGTCTCAAATGTCAATTAATTTGAACAATGTAATACCTACAACCTACAAGTCCCTTGTTACATTATATAACAGAACATTGAGCAAACCACCAACTGCGCGGCTAATTGTTTTTACTGTGTACACCTTTTTGTACAGCCTATATCCTATCAAGTAGCTGACACTGAATATATATGTATGTAAATTTAAATGGCTTAAAAATACATACAAAATGCAACATTATCCTGTTTACTCCCGTAAAGGGAGTAAACAGGAGGAATAGAGGAAGACAAGATTTTGTATTGAAAGAAGAAGATATTATGCAAGGTTGTGAGATTGCGCATTTATCGATATTCAATCAACACTGGTTTTCTTACAAACTAAGTGTTCACATACATAGTATCAAATTTTTTAGTGTCAGTCCATTCATCAGATTTTGACACCCCGACTAGCAAGTTAAAGCCTGGGACTTTAGATTAAATACAAAAACAACAACTGAATATTACTGGATTTACCGGTCGAGAACTAATTAGAAGCAAAACGGTGCATGTCTATGTAAATGCATAAATTCCCAATGTTTGGGTTTCTTTTGTGTTGATTATGAAATATGAACCATATGAGCCAGGGGTATGTGATAATAGTTGGATTGGCCAGTTCTTTTACTTATCTATACGTTCCTCACTGTATTAATGAAAGAAAAAAATCAACAAGCCATTTTTATACACATACATACATATACAAAATGTGTGAATGATGGTTGGCGGAAAATAGAAAAGCGCATTTTAAAATAATAATTAGCTTCTTGGAAACAATTTACCATATTTCGACTTTGGCATTCAGTATTCAATATATTATCTAACATCAGTATATTTTGTTGCTCTGTGGGTTTTGTTGGCCGTGTGTGGTTTACATAACAAAGAAACTGACCAGTGAACTTGGAACCTTTTACCTGTTATCATGTCATATACAGGTCTGTGTGGTCGTTAATTAATGAACTTTTTTGTGTGTAGCTTGCATCTTGCGCTACACCAACTATATGTACTACCATAGCTATAGGGCCCTCAAAAGTTTTGTTTTTTGAAAAAACTAAAAACAATTTTAAAAGCCCTGATGGTGTGTGTTGGGAGTATTTACTGTTTGGATTTCTATTGTTATCCCATCTCGTTCTTGTTCCTGTCATCTTGTTCTCTGCCTTTTGGGTCTGGTTCTGAAGAAAATGAGAGGATAAGATGAACGGCAAATTAAGGCAGAGGTTGAGGTTTCTTTTAAATAGTTCTTTTCTATAATATTCTGTCTATATACAGTTTAATACAATAAATGTAATGAGTATAAAGTATAGTACGTGCATATATTAAACGAAATGCATTGTGGATTTTGGATATTGTTTGGCAGTGATACTTAATTTATTGCGACTTTCGCACGCTTGGGGTATTAACCTTAAAAATAAGGGGCAACTTCAATCCATTCATATGTATGTACATTGTACATATTATGCATGTATCATTCATTGAAAATATGTACATATGACATTTGGCACCTGTAGTATACACTGCAGTGTAAATAGAGAGAAAAAGTATGTAGTTTTCTGGAAATGATTCAAGCTGCTTCTTCAACATTATCTTATTATGCCTCTTGTTATTCGTTATTGGCTCGGACCATCCATGCATAATATATACATGTATCTTATTTTTTTGCAAAAAGCCCAATGCACGCACTCGCGGAATACAAATATTAGGGAAATGGTTGTATTTATTAAGTTAGTTTTGCGATTTTCGTATATACATACATTTTGTATTTTTTCCGTAGTTGTAACAAAACAGAGAACAGAGTTTGCGAGGAAAAGGTCGGGATGAAAGTTCACTTTCATCTTTATGCATGCATTATGTATGTATTATGTATATATATCTCCACAGCATGCAGGATGCTAAATGCCAACAAACTTGTTAAAAAGGTAATGGCTAATATCCGTATCTCTATTCTCTGTACGTACATACTGTGAGAGCGTACGAGAGATACTTGAGAGCGTCAAAAGCTCGACGACATGCTGAGGATTACTTTCATACAATAAGGGATTTTGAAGGAGTGTGCTCAATACTTACTGCTTTTTATCGCAAAAAAATGCAAGAGGAAAGGAGATACAGTCAGATATTTATTGCAAAGGTCTACAGAGACAAATGAATTTGCAGATAAAACCAGAAAATATTGCAGAAAAAACAGCAAAACAAAAAGTAGTCAATGTGCAATATTACAGCCAATTAGTTACATATCTATTATTCATTTATCGCACTGGAAAACGTTTTTTCAATTTTCGTTTCAACTCCAACTAAACCAGTACCAGTCTCGAACTTTGGCCGCTGTTTGAATACTAAGTATTAAATTGAAATCCAAATTTAAAGATACCGTCAAATATTTAGCAAAGGCGTTGAAAATGGGGAATGACAGCAAAATTATTTTTCTTAACTAGATACTGAAAGTTGGAATTGCAGTCCTAGGCTTATTAAGTATCAGTTATCGGTTATCGTTCCCTCGTCAACCCTGGCTTATCATTGACGATGATTGACCTTTTGATTTGGTCAGCTGTCATGATTAAATTTTTTCCTTTCCCTCGATTTCAAAAAAAACATATTCGAATCCCTAATCGCATGTCATAAGTCACAAGAAAAGAAAGAGTGGGATTGGATTGGGATTATTTTATGCGAGGAATAAATAATTCAATTGTGTGCCAGAAGCAATACCAGATTTGCACTGTAACATTTACTTACATACTTTTCATTTGTACATATTTGTATTCTGATTGCGGTTTTGATTTTATTGCGAGTACAGGCTTATTTGTCTCCTGCATTTTGCACCTTGTTTGCCTTTTGTTTTCTCTCTTCCTCTTTCCTTTCTTTACAATGCTGTTTTCTGTTTTCACTGAGTGTTTTGTTAAGTTAAGCTATCGGCAGGGTTCTCAAGCTCTTTAGCGTGTCATTTACCTATCCATATGGAAATCAGTTGCATATTCTTATATGCATATTATGTATGCATTTTGCATTTAGAGGTGGGCAGTGACTAATGTGCAAAACGGTGAACGAGGAAAATCCGTAAATTTTGCACCGTTTTCTTTTTTCCTTTCCTTGGACATTGAACATCATGAATTCAATGACATAATGATTGGGTATAATGTATAATGCAGGAGTGTTTTCGATTTTGCACGGACAGCCTTTTTACTCCTTTTTTCCCCTGCAAGTCTCGACAGTCTCAAATTGAGCTTTGAGAGGAGAGTGAGAAAAACGTGATTAGTCCATTTCAAATGATACAGTTTTGATTTGAATGGATGGAGCAAAGTGATATTTATTCATATTATTATCCTCTCCATTCATTACTCTGGTCAAGTTGAACGGAGACTCGGGATTATGTTTTTTTCCTTTGTTGAATCGAATCAACAGTAGACAGAAAATTACGTACTTATGCATGTTTGTACACATTTTATGGCTTGTGGAATCTCTGATATTTGATACTATGTATCATGGTATGCGCAATATGTTTCATGTTTTTTCTCGCATCTCGTATCACATAACATACAAAACATAACACACAGAGAAATTCACAATTTGTTTGGAATTTGGAATTGTCAATTGAGCTTTAGCAGATCGGTCATTTGTATTACGTAAAATCTGTATGTATACATTATACAAGGTTTACAGTTTGCAACATAAACAAATGTGTATTGTACTGTACATAGTACATAGATCAGAAGTTAATTAAAGAGGACTCCCGTTGTTCCTTTTCTTCAATTTGATTGTATGTATTTTTTCAATAATAACAATAATACAAAACTTACAACTTACAATGTTATTGATTCTACCTGTACATGACACTTTGAAACTTTCATCATACTTTTATACTCATTAAAACAAATGGGATAAATACAGCAATTAATGGAATCTGATGTCATATTGGTTAATAAAAAGATTACATTTCTTCCCCGCTACTTTTCTCAAAGTCTTCCTGGGTTAAATATTACAGGGCCCCAGCATTTCCTTAGATTTGATTATCTATCATTAAATCATTATTACGTACAATATACAGATTTGCACCCTTGTCTTTACTTATGTATTATGTATGATACTTATGCACATACATACACCCATAATATTTAAGTGGGCATATTGTACAATAGTTGTTGAAGTTTCTACCCGTACTGCAAAAACAAAGGTGGAATAAACCACCATAATTTCATGTTATCAAACGGGTTCGCTAATGTTGTTGTTTATTTGCTATGTGTTGCATTATAAAGCATTACTATGCATATATTTCCTATTATGTAACTATATGATCCTATGGATTGTAAATTTTGTTGTCTCAAAAAGATAACAAAGAAATAAAAGCAAAATCTAGAATGTAAATATTAATTTTCAGTTTAGTACATACTACATAGAAGTCAACTTGGCAGTAGACTGGACGTTGAAATGAAAATCACGTTGAGAAAAAAAAACAATTTTTAAAAGTGAGAAAACTCCGCCCTTGCAATCAAATCCGATTTCGTACATTTTATTAAATTGGTCCATCATATTTTCCGAAATTTGCATAAATAATAAGTGCAAAACAAAGCGCGAACATGCGAGGATCTTGTTGCAGGTTCGACAAAGTTTTCTGATCTCAGGTTTGAATGAAAAATGTAAATATGTATGATGTATATGTTGTATTTAAATGGCGTATCTAATACCTACGACAATAAGCAAGTGGAATAAACTACAAAACGAAAAAAAAGACAGCAGCAGGAGTAGTATCAATTCCTGTTCTTTTATTAAATAATGAAAAGTATAATATTCATACCAAAGTATGTATCATGCAATAGTACATACGTATCAAACTGAATGAAAAGCTGCCGAATACAAGCAAATCCCGCATTAAGTTACATATCGATATCATGTGGAAAATTGTTTGTACCTACTGAAAAAAATGCAGAAAAGTCGTGGCTTGTTTTATTTAACAGAACAAGTTAATGTAACGTAATATAATAAGTATACAGTCAATTCTCAATAACTGTGTAACTATATGTAAGTAAATACATTGGACATTGAATCTTTTGTATGTACAAAAATCAAATGTACATATGATATTTTATGTGTTTGTACAACAAAAACTTTGAAGACGGCGCATGTTTTTAATAAATGATCAAATGTGGACAGTTCTTATTTGCAGAATTCCAGTGACCAATAACTACAGCAGTATGTATTTAGAATTTTAGTCCGGTCCATTAAAGCTGCATGTATAGTGTATAGATTTTGCATTGCAATTGTATACTATATACATTTATTTACCCTCTACCTCAGACAAGACGTGAGACGATCGGCAATAAAACTGATGAAAATGAATGACAGAACCCAAGGAAGTCAAACTCTCTTGGAACTGCTGATAAAAAGCCTTAATTTGACAACCCTATTGAATACATGCAAATTTTAGATCCATAACCTTTAATGAATTCAAATTTGAAAAACCTGTAAAATTTAGAATATATTTATTCATTCATTTATGCAGGAGAAACATTTAAAAAGACATAAATTTAAGTTTTACACGTTGTAGAAAATACATATACTGTGCACAGAAACTAAACTCAATACACTTTCGCTTTAAAAATCCATAGCACAGCAATTTTTTCACTTTGCCTCTCAACAGAAGGAAAAAATCTTTTGGAAATGCCAAGCAAACTATAGAAACTTTAAAATTTGTCATCTTTACAAAAAACATTTTAGGGAAACTCTCATCACCAGCTCACATTTCATACATCATTCAACTTAATTTTAATGTACAAATACGCTCCGCAGGTAACTTTATTTTTTCAGGTTCATAATATACATATGTACACATATTATAGCAGAAATCAAAACCACAAGAAAAGTGCATTTAGTCACAAATGTGTAAATACATATAATACAAACTTTTGTCTGCTGCTGTTGTTATTATCATTGTTTGGTTGTTGTGTGTTGTGTGTGGTACTGCTGATACATGAGACGACGGTGTGTGTGTGTGCGACGGTAATAAAAATGGTAATATTAATAACCAGAAGAAGAAGAGGAATCATTATATATTATGTATACATATTACGGTTTGTTCATTGTGTTTATACATACAAGAATTTAATATAATGGGGTGTGGTAGACTCTTGTTTTGTAACTTTTGTAAGTTAGTTTGTGATATGGTATTTTTTCCCGCTGCTTGAAAAGTTATTAGAAATTAAAAGATCTCCATAATAAAACGGCATGCTAAGATACTTACCTACACACTACAAAACTATACTACAGTGTATACATAATGCAACGCAATTCTTCATCATGTAATTCGTAATCGTAATAATTGTGTATGGACTCTCTATAGAATGTACGTAGGATGAAATGGAAACATGATAACATGATAATGTTATGGCTATCGAGTTTCAATAATTGTCTGCAAAATAAAGTATGAAGTAACTTCCAGCAAAGCTTGTATACATACATACATTGTATACAGTATTTGTATCACAACCACGCCAATCTATTCTATATGTACATCCATTACAAATATTATAGACTAACAATTTTCATTTTGACCATCTTCTTCACAGTCTATAATGTAAAGTAATGATGGGTGCAACAAATAACAAATATTAGATACTTACACACAAGTGCTTTTACCAAATATACAATACGTTAGACACCCTTACATACAGTTTCACATGATTTTGATTTTGCATAAGATTAACATTGAATTCTATGGCAATTGGACGAAATTCGTATAAGAATTGCTCTTTTATCCTGATTGTGACGATGAGAAGCTAAAGTACTTTAAGCAGTAGAGCTCAGCAGGTACACAAAGAGATGCATAATTGAATGCAACGAATATGAAGAAAATAGTTACATTACGGAAGGTGATTAACTACTGCAAAAATGCAAGCTTTTGCTTTAGCATTAACGAGATTCTCTCGTTCTTTCTTAAGCACTTTATTGATTTGATTGTTGTATAGCGCTGTTATGGTTCTTTTTAATTATGATGCTGTTCCTCATCAGTAATCAGTACAGTTTGCTCACCCGAAATCCTGGGCAGTGTGCAAGGGTTGAAAATTGGAAATTGTAATAATGATTGAAGATTAGGAGGAAGAAGAAGGCAAAGACAAAGAAATCCATTGTTTTTCCATCATAATCGCCATAATATTACATATGAATAATCATATTATGATAATATATGGAAAGATTAAAGAGATACGCATACTCATAGATATGTATTTAAAGAAAAAAATATGATGAATGACTCGAAAGCTAAAAACTCAAAAGGTTGCAAAGAAGACAAATGAGCTTCTTGATTTTTGGCACCGCTGATGAAGAGATGTAGACAATTGGCTATAAAAGAGAAGGTACATACAAAGTACACACATAATCAAATCCATGGATAGCCTATGTTCAAAAACTAGGAATTTAATTAGAAGAACTGTCTGCATTTCCTTTCTAGTCTGTATACTCTGAAGCTCAGAATCTGAACCAAATCAACTGGAAGAAACAAAATATAACAAGGAATGAAAATTTCAACAATGCTGTTTTAATGTCCATTACTTTTAAACTTCATTTCGATTTCTGTAAATATTACCACCCAAAAGGTGAAGCACTGAAACGAAGTTTAATTGGTTCAGTGTTTGGTAATTAAATAATGTTAAGTCATGGTTACCGTTTACAAAATGGCTTGAAAAACGTCATGTTTTATCTAAAAATACACAGTTAAGTTTTGGTACAAAGCCAAAATAATATGGTCCATTCAAGCAAAAGGCTCGTGCTGGTAAAAATTTTAGTTTTAAGTGCATTGTTAGCTTACTGGATGACGATTTTCAAAATTTATAACCCTGACATTGAGACAAAGCAAGAATATTTCGTCATTACCGATTTTAGTGATTAAATTCTTGTTTCTACAAATGTACATGTACAGTATACAGGAACTAAAACTGAAGCAACGAAAAGGAAGGTAAATTAAACCATCAGCAAATTTTTACCTGCTTGAATGCGCATTGTACAGGTATCGTCATAAATCAAAAGGGGAATAATTAGCCGTCAATTTTAAAATCAAAGGGTCACACGTCATACATTATAAGTTATGTACTAAATACTGAACACTGTACACTGTACACGCTGTACATTATGCACATGTACACAGTACACACAGACCTTTATTGTGCGATGGGTTTTTCTTAATTGTGCGTCAGGCATGAGCTCGAGCCTCAAGTCAGTCCAGTCGAGGTAGAGGTGACTATAGTGACCCTTTTATGAAAAGGTAGATGATTAATTACTGTTTAAACTCCGATTCACAGCATTTTAAGTGAAACTTTTGGAGACAAATGAACTGGTGAACGTTGCGCATTTATGATTTACTATGAACAACAAAGAAGTAATAAAATGTGAACGATTCATATTGAAAGAAAACTTTGTAAGAAATCCTATAATTTTTGTAAATACTTGTAAGTAAACACACTCACACTTCCTTTGGCGAGATAAGCTAAAACTTCTACAAACACTCGAGGAAAATTATGCAAAACGTAACATGAACAAAATGTTCCATTTTTTCAGTTTTTTATCCGTAAAATATTATCGAAAGGCCGAAAACAGTGCAGGCGGTTCATCACTTCCATATCAAGAAAACGTTTTCTTGTGGAATTTATTAATATTTTATTTATGTAATTACGTAGTTCGTGTTAGATTCGATTTTTTAAATGTTATGATAGATAATAACCCACTCAAAATGATAGTCGATTATTGATCTCTTATCTCTGAATAATCTGTATATTGCTCACAGTAATCATAAAATTGATCCTTGTTATCCAGTTCATTCGTATAGTTTTTCCAAATTTAGTAAAAACACACCCGATAAAAGCAGGAAACTACATTTGCCACTCTTTGTTTAATAAAAGGGACAGTGGAATTTTATCTTGATTACTGATCTTAATGTTTATATATATGACCATATTATAAGCACACATCTTTATTCATTATTCATTGCTACTAATACCTAGTAGGCAACTGAGAATTTTTTACATAAACGAAGTTTCTGAAAAAATAATATAGCTTGAGCTTTGTTGCAAACTAATCATAAGTTATTCTGAACCCTCAGCCTTCAGTGATTTTAACTTCTAATTATATTACCGTGATTAGTGATTAATATCAACTTAACCCGAAACAATGTGCTGCGAAAAAAACATACTTCTTTTATTCGGAGTTATTTATCAGTTATCATTGAAACGCCGCGAGGCGACAGAGTATAAACTTTTAGCGAAAGTACTTAAACGGTTTTTAGTTTTTAGAAAAACAAAATTGTTAATTGTTAGTGAATTTTAAGTAGTGTTCACCAGGGGCTTATTTCATAAAAGTGACAATCCGACAATTACAATTTACAAATCACGTGACCCCATGTTATTTAAATGGCAATGCTTAAGAGATGGCCATTTAAATAACATATGTCACGTGATTTGTAAATTGTAATTGTCGGATTGTCACTTTTATGAAATAGGCCCCAGGTGAGCTATAAAAGTGGTCGTAAAAAATGAAAGAATTATTATCAACTTCATTGTGTTGATTTTCAAATCCCCTAATTTGCAAGGGTTCATGGTAGTTTACTCAGCTTTATTTTCTGTGGCAACGTTCAGCTAAGCTCCTTTTTTTGTACGATAACATTTTATCATGATGATATTTCTGCTATACTTCTTATTCGATGCAACGGAGTGTAAATTGTCAACTGCGTAAACCGTAGCCACAATGTGTTACTTTTACGGAGCACCGGCAATACCGAACAAACTATCTTCACGAGTTTCACATTTTCATCGGGAAATTAGCAAACAGCGTCAAAGTCTTGACCCAGTAAAGGTAAAAAACAAAGTGACGATTTCCTATGTCGTAAGGGTCCGACGCCGCTTGAATCTGTTAGAGTAGCAGTGGACATGGTGAGTAGAAAGAATTTGGTCGGTGAAAGACATGGGGACTGGACACCAAATGTATTGGGACGAAATCAACGGGATAGGGCAGACGGACAGACCAATATTCAGGCAGCAGCTTCGCTACTCACTCGCTCTTGCGAAGCTTAGAAGCGAGTACCACAATCGTGCATTTGCCACGATTTAGGTTTTTTTAAATAGTGAACAGATTTCTGCTTACTTTACTACCGAATTTTCTCGATTGATTATCAATCGTCAGGCGTAAACCTTGACCGAAATAGGTACTTAAATTTTTATTTTTTACAGCTCGCAAAAATTACTTTAAACCTTCCATTCCTCGTTTCAATCTGAAAACCAGTGAGCGTCAAAGTCTAGGCTTAAACGGCTTAACAAAACAACGAAACAAAACCCTATGCCGTCTCCAATAGTAGAATGATTGACGCCGATCAATTTTTTGCGATCGGATAAACTCCGAACCGAAAATATTTGATGACACAACGTCGTAGCTTCTATGTACAACATAAGGAACAGCTCATTTATATCATGTTTGCACATTGTATTTTCAAAGTTCCAAAAGAAAAGTTGTAGGTCATCATTTTGAGCCATACTGTGTTTTGAACACTTTGGAAACATATTGCAAACAGACGATGTGATTTTTGGAAGATTTATCCTGGAAATAGCGCCAATCGACGCAGAGTTCAAACGCAAAGGGACCAGTACTCCCAACTTTCAAAATTTCGAAAACTCGCTTTTCAAAAGTTGTTAGAAAACCGACGAATTAATTTGTTCCGTTTTTTCCGGTCGAAAATTCCGAATTTGAAAAGTCGGAATGCCTTTGCATCTACTGGCGCTATTCCCAGGATAATTCGGACAAAACTCACAGCTGCCACACTATGCATGTGTTTCCAAAGTGGTCAAAAGAAAGTTGCCCTGCAAAATGATGATCTACAACTTTTCTATTGGCACCAAGGAGATTCCCGTGTGCAAACATGCTACAAATAATACTTTTTCTTACACGGCTGGGT
>JAQIVE010004307.1:0-14794 GCA_034698285.1 Sminthurinus bimaculatus | reverse complement strand
AAAATTTTACAAAACTATTTGGTGAGAGATTTTTTCACCAAACCTTTGGTGACTTTCACAGCTTTTTTTTGGCCGTGTATGTTATAATATAATATACAGAATATACAGAAATATTAAATTATATTACTTGTGATTCCTGATCGTATTTCTTGATTGAATTGAAAAATTCCAATTGTTTTTTTTCCTCCTCAAGTTGAGCAACGAGTTGCTCGGAAGCTTGTAGTCTTTGTTGCGTTGTTGCTAACTCATCGCGAAGCCAGGCATTTTCTTGACACAGTCGTTTTACTTGGGTCCGAAGTTTTTGTTTCTCTGCTTCTGTGATTTGCATATGAGTAGCAAATGCAACCATGACCTATTCAAAAGCCAAGTCAAAATAAATGAAATGATGGTAAATAAAAAGGCAGGCATAAAGACATGAGTACTAGAGATAAATTCATAACATATAGTATGTAATGTAAAATATAAATATACACATGCATACATTAGACTATGTAATATTTTATTTTATAACATTTTAAATAAAACATGTTATATTGCTCATACTAGTAGAAAGCTGAAATATGTACACATTTAATATGCTAAATGTTAAACGTTAAAAGTTAAAAATGTTTTGGAAAATCATTGCACATGTATTTGCATAACTTCCAACAAACCTTAGTATCAGTAGGAAAAATAAATATTATAATCATCAAAAGGGAATGTAAACTATACGTAAATACTTTATTTAAAAAACCTATGGGAAGAAACGAATAAAATTTTAGAGTAAAATACCTTGGCTTCTTCAATGCCAATGTCAATCATATCTAAAGACTTGTGAAGGATTTCGGATTTATCACCCAATGCCTGAGCTTCACCCCCATGTAAGGCAGGATCTGTAGAGGCTCGAGCGGCTTTTAAACTAGATTCTAATTGTTGAAGTCCAGCATGGTGTTCTATTTTTAAGGACTCTAATCCGGAAATAACCGTTTTGGTACTACTAACAATCTCGTCTTGGGTTAATTGCGTCATTTTGTCCATCGACTACCTAATTCATCCAAAAATGGTTAAAAATGTTATTAAAATTACAAGTACAGCGTAAGTATATAGTATATATACATACAATATACAACAAGATAATAGATAATAATATTATTAAGTATTAAGTATATAATTTTAGGTAAATTACAAAATGTTTCAAGTCAAAATTACAAAATACACTGACTTGAAACATTTTTAGAAAAGATGCTTACTTCGAGTACACACTTCACACTTGGCGTTGAAATTAGGTAATTAGGTACAAGTGACAGGAGAGTTAACAGTTAACAAGTTGAGTTTTCACCAAAAAAATCACACACTATACACTATACACACATAAATGCACACATTAAATTCTAAACGTGAAAAATTGGACAGCTAACTGCTATACATTTATTTAAGTACCTCTTATTCTGTAAGTAAGTTATTATTATTGGTACTTTTTTCTATATTTTTTTCACTTTTAAAATTTTAGTATAAATAATTTCCAAACGTTAAAACCTTTTGTTTTCCAAAATTGTGCTGCTTGAACTATCCTTGATGAAACTATTATTATTGTTTATTATTATTAACCAACTACGTATTTACTTAGTATAAATATATAAATAAAAGTAAAATAAAATGACAAAATAATAACAAAAAAAGGCAAAGCCTTTCTTTTGCGTTCGGTGAACTTTATATTGAATCAAGTAGTCGTCATAATAATAATATAATACAGTCTTGTGACACTCATATTAGTTTTTAAAATGTACCATATGAAAAGGAAAATAATAAGTATGTAAATATTTATTTCAAAACAAAAATTAAATACTTAATCAGTTTCAGCAGAACTCCTTTTACTTATAGCTGTATAATGTTAATAAAAAAACACTTTTATGACTTTAATGTTAAAATTGTTGTCTTTTACTTCTGTGACCATAAGAAAAAAGTGAACATGAATCCACCTGGTGAGAGATTGGTTGGGCCCCGCGAAATTCCCAAAAGTGTGGAAAAGTTAGCCCCATGGGGCTGAAGTTTGGGGCTAACTTTCATCTTTCCCAAACTTTTATTTTTGCCCCATGGGGCCGCCTCAAATTCCCCATGGGGCCACTGAAAAGAAAGTTAGCCGCAAGTGATTTTTTTTAAAAAAAAATGCAAATACAGGCCGACCATTGAGGTTCGCAGATTTTGGTTTTTTCACGATTTCCAAACGAAGGGCCTGGATTTTCATATTTATACATAGCATGTATGTACATTCATTCAGGCTTTCTCCTCAAATTTTAGCAAACCGCCAGCAAATTTCATGTAACTCTAATATTTAAGAAAACATGGTCGGCTATCGGCGTCATGGGTCAGTTTGAATTTTCTTAAATATTTTCAGAGCTGCATGAAATTTGCTAAGAGGACTAGTCATAGGCAGTCAAGAACCACATACTAAAAAAGTCGAGACTTTTTTCGCCAAATATTCCTTGCACGATCCTTGAATGCATTTCTTCATATGGGGACCAAGGATCTTGCTAGGAATCCTTTGTAGGAAAAAAATGGATGTGGGTCTTGACTGAGTCATAAGATGCTTTTTTGGCGTATTTACACATGAGTCAGTTGATCATTGATCAGTAATCATATGGCCTTGGTAAAGGTCAAATTATAGCGTGTCTGTTTAAAAATTCCGCCTAATCTTTAATTATTAGAAACAATTGATAAAAATCTAGAAGATAGATAACACAATGCTTACTCGAATGGTATTTTTTTCGAGATTTTCGGATCACTCATGTGACCTTTACAACGTTTTGTCTGACCATCGAAAGTTTTCGATGTCCAGATCTCTATTGGTCATAGTTTTGATCCAAAACTTTTGGAATATTTTTTCCCTGAACCAACTAGTAATATTAAACGTCCATGTATTTTCGCAAAATTTTTCAATGATTAATTTTGTCAGGAGAGGTCATTTTGAAGTATGACATCTTTAGATCAAGTAAGAGGTTATGGGATTACATCCTATGACAATGTGTGAGCGACCCTCGCCTATTTTCTCACCAAGTTTTGGTAAGCCACAATCAAATTCATGGAAATTCGAGACAATTTTCGATTAGAAAAACAGTGTTTTCAAAGCCAAGTTGAAACTTACTTGCAGGTCGGGCTGGAGGTTTGAAAAAATTTACATATTTTGTACGTACATACATGCTATGTGGAAATATGAAAATCCAGGCCCTACGTTTGGAAATCGGGAAAAAACCAAAATCTGCGAACTTCAATGGTCGGCCTGTATTTCTTTTAAAAAAAAATCCCGTAAGGCTAACTTTCTTTTCAGTAGCCCCACGGGGAATTTGAGGCGGCCCCATGGGGCAAAAATAACAGTTTGGGGTTGGGAAAGATGAAAGTTAGCCCCAAACTTCAGCCCCATGGGGCTAACTTTAACCAAAAAGTAATCAGGAATAGCCAGGAAAAAGAAGAAAACAAGTAGTGACACAAGACCAAGTCATTTATGCTGTACTTAAGTACTTGCTTATTTATGTGTCGAAGATAATAATTAAAAGTGTATTTATATTATCAAAAACTATTACTTATTATCAAGTAACGTAAGTGGTTGATTGATTAATGTAAAATATAAAATATATATTAATATTTACTAGTACTTGCACAATCATTTTCGTTATAATATTATTATGTTTAATGTTTTTTTGTGTATTTAATTTTAAAATAGGATTCATATTCACGTAAAAGACAAAAGATTTTTTCCTTATAAAATATAAGAATGGATGAAGAAGCACCAACAAGTGAGGCTGTAGAACAAGAGGGAAGGGAAGAAGAAGAGGAGGAAGAAGAATATGCTGACGACGGGAATGACGAAATCGGCGAGGATGGTGACGAACAAGAATATAATGACGAGGAAGAGGAAGAGGCAGCTATTGAAGACCAAGAGGTAGAAGAAGGAACTGAAACCGTCGGTGAAGATGTTGAGAATGGCGATCCAGAGGAGGAAGAAGAAGAAATAGAAGGTGGTGAAGATTGTGATCAAGGAGGAGAACAAGTTATGGAAGACGATTATGATGACTCTAAAGAATTAATTCAAGTAAAAAAAGAAGATCCAGAGCAAAAGGCAACAGTTGAAGATGACTGCGTAATAATTGATTCAGATGACACAAAACCGAATATTTCCAAAGGGGAACACATCGAAGTTGAACCTGAACATACCGGAGATCTACTACTCTTTCAACCTGATGTTTATGTTTTTAAAATTCCTTTTTATAATAGACTCAAAAACATTAAAGAGTTCAAGTAAGTTTACATATTTACAAGTTGACTAAAGATAAAAAGAATATTCTAAAGTAGTATAGAATGAGTATTAGAAAGCATTAAGTTATGTAGAAACTATGTATTTTATAGTATGTTATGATGCTCCGTGGTTTGCATGTATACATATACACAACATTCTCCCTACATTAATTATCGTTGACAAAAATATTTCACAGGTCTAAAGATTGGAACCTGAATGAATTTTGGAATGGCAGCTTAAAAGTTATTTGTAAGTTTTTGATGAAGTAAGTAATTGAACGTCCGAAATGAAGAACCGCGTAACTCGGCATTGAGCTCTCTAGTATTAAGTTGCCATAGTAACAAAAGTGGAGTTACGCGGGTTTTCATCTTGGACGTTCAATTAACATGATGTATTTTTGTTTATTTTTTTACAAGAACTCTTTCTCTGTAAAATAGTAACTAAAAGTAATAATGTGATTATACATTATATTATTATTATATGTCGGAATGACTTGTCATCTTTCACCATTCATTTGGATTAGCTATCATATAATACATACATATAATTTTCTAGCCACTGGAGCCACATGTACTTTAAAATTTGAGTTAGAAGATGAGCTTTATGGTGATGCAGCTATTGAAAACTATCCAGGAGACAAAATACATACAGTTGCAGACTCTACTCGTTACTATGTTTTAAAGTTAAAAATTAAAAATGAAGGTAATTAGTTTTTTAGTTTTAATCTCTTTTCTTTTTAGTCGCTATTCTAAGACTATTCAATCTGGTCAATTCATATTTCATGTGCTGTATACATAGACCCACAGTAGTATTACTTGTTAAGAATTTATAGAAATATGAACAAAAACATCTTCATGATACGTAATATCTTTTACTGTAATCATAATATCATAAAATGATATACTGTTTAATTTGGCTTTGTCGATTACAGAAGAAACTGTTGGGTTTGGCTTCTCTAATCGGGAAGATAGTGCAGAATTCAAGAAAACGCTTACCACCTATTTTGAAGTCCAGAATGTTTTACATGTCCGAAGGGTACAAAACGAAACTATTTTACATGTCGATCTACTTGCCAAATAAATAATTGAATTGCTGGATGTACGAATTTGACAATTCTGATTAGATATTATGAAAAGCATGAAAAAAAGATAAAAGAATCATGTATTTTTTAGTTTTTTTGAAATTCTTGCCCCTTTGGGATGGGGAATGGATGGAAGTTTTATACATGACAGATCACGGAGATATCTCTGTCATGACCTTTAAAGGGTCATTTTGTCTACAACGGCAAAAGGTCAAAAGATCATGACAGAGAGTTCACCGTATCCTGTAACCATAATAAATGTGTTAAACGACGTTTAAACTGTCATTCATGCAAGTTTTGTGAAGATCCGATTAAAAATGGCCGACTTATGACGATTTCATTTTCAGCCGAAACCCGCCTTTTTAGAAACCGCCGTGGCGGACGTGTTTTTGCTAAGTCTGAAATCAAAAAAATGTTCTACGCCCCCAAATTTGACGTAGATTACGAATCCGAAAGAAAAAATTGGAAAAGTTAAAAAATGCGACCTACAAAAAATGGGCTACATTGTACAAAATGACAACATTAAAACGCGCCCCACCCCCAAGGGGGGCGGATTTTCGAAAAACTAAAAATACATTCTTTTGTCAACTTTTTATGCTCTTTCAAGATATTTAATCAGAACTATCAAATTCCGACACCCAGCAAATCATTTATTTATTTGGCTAGGAGCTTCTCTTACATATCGATACATACATACATTGAACTTTTGACAGTTGGTTTTATCGGGTGAAATGAAATAAACCGCCCGCACAATGTGCTACCAGTATGAATTTGGGAATTATGCACTACAGGTCTATAGGCCCACCAAGATGCCTGCTAGTAGCCATATCTGGGCCCAGGGCCCAGTTCGTCACTCAATCGGTAACTCAAAATGCAGTAAGTATTAAGCATGTACATATGTACAATACAAATGCACCGCTGTTTCGCATTAAACACAATAACAAAGTCGAAAACTTGCTATGAAAATGTGCGTTTACAAGCGGAAAGTTAATGCAAATTGTTTTGCAATCTTGTCATTACGTCAGTTAAACATAGAACAAGCTGCGGAAAACGGAAAACAATTTAGCCAAATAATAATATGTATTGAAAATACTAGAATGGGATGTAACATATGTAACATATTTTGCTGTATGAGTCTACAAATATACGCGTACTGTACATATTAGTCCCAAGACCTTGGATAATGCAATCCATAAAATGATATTGATATGCATACAGTTAAAATTTTCATTTTTCATCGAATAATTCGAATGAACATACGTGCACGTTACATACATGACTAAGGTACATGAATGAGTATCCTGGATTCGGGATACATCTGATGATACTTGTAAATGCTACAGAATAAAAATACTGATCACATCTGCCCCATAAACACAAACTTGCATTTGTATATATATTTATAGTACATGACACTGTTAACGTTCAATGTCTTACAACTGTTGTGGGAAGGAAACGAGAAACATTGCTCCGATTCATTCCGTTTATTAGTCACGCCGCATAGTGGGTAGTGGGTAATGGGTAGCCAAACTTCTGCCATGATGTATAAACAACTAATAATATTATACAGATCATCATGTGGTTGAACTATTTTCTACGAAAGAGCAAGAAAGAGGCCGTTTTCATTTCATACTCCATGCATAACTTTAACTACAGTCATTATCATTAAGTTTAGTTTGGACCATCGCTCAACTACAATTCGCAACACAGTGTATCAGTTTTGTGATCTGTAACCCATCTGATGCGCACACAAAACTATTTAAAATGGAATCAATGAACACCATTTGAAATTTAAATACATTCAATCTATTCATATTATAACGGGCCGTGTACTTAAGTAAATGCGATACAAAGACAACGAGTCAAAAAATGCATCAGTAAATGTTGGCTTTCGTTGTGAGAGATGAGGGGGGAAACATACATGTACACAAGAATAAGAATTCGTTTAGTATACGCATACATTTTCAACCAGAGATGAATAAATAAACTTATTCAGCCAGTAACAAGTATTGAATTGACACAAGCTTAATACACATGTGTATGCACGTTACTCCACAACTGAACAGTGTCCATTATTACTTATTTCTTCCTTATATCTTTTCCGTCATAGACTGTCATAAATAGACATGCTTGCCAGGGTACTTTTTTATCAGTTTAATAGAAAATTGAAATCCTGTATTTGGGGGTTTCTTATGAGCGTCTTTCTTTACTTTTGTCTAATTATTTTGGTAACAAATACAAAAGGAAATTGGAAGAAAAACTTTATAGCATCTCCATTCTTTTATCCAAGAGCAGGAAATTTTTGTGAGTACACTTCAACTGCAGTTAAGGAAAAACTATCCAGGTAAATTACTGTATCTTAACGTTCATGGTAAATAGTATACACATACATATTATACTGGATACACATATTGTGTGCGTCTAGTATCCTGTATATGAGATATGTATGGACATAAAATATATACATGTACAATGTACACCTAACGAACTATAATATGCAGGTATATAGCGTTCTACTTGTGACTTTTGACACTGACGAGCAAGTACGCATGCAATTAAAATTGAAAGCACATTTACATTTTAACATGCAGAATACATTGGGAGTATCTCTATTACTACCGAGATCAGTCCACCTTTCCATGGAAAAGCATAGGTAAGCTATTGGTGTACTACAAAATTACATGAAGGCGTGCAAAAAGTGTTTCCTTTTTACAGTAAAATCTTGAAGCTGATATCCTGTAATTTTTTTATATACATGTCAATGTAGAGCAGTTAATTTTAACAACCATTACAAAGTGAATGCTAGTAACCTCTAGTACAACCTTTACTCGCGGATTTTCCGAAAAACCGGAAGTGACCTAATTATGCCTTTCGGCATTTTCTGAAGCAAATTAATTTTCAAAACACCTGAATTTTTGCGTGATTTCCCTATATTAATATTCCCTAACCAATTGCTGATATTCACTCACATCAGGGTTACAGGTGTTTATCTTCCTTTGTGATGATTGTTTAAAATCATCAGTGATTACTGAAAACTACATATTTTGGATTTTTAACATTCTGTGACACATAATATATGTATGTATAAATGTAGTTTGGTGCAAAGTCCCGAAAGCTGGGTCTACTAGTTTAACCCGGTTGTTTCTCGAGTTAGCTGGGGCGCAAGATATTATAAATTCTACAAAAATCCATCAGAAACTTCGAACGTTTTATCCAAAATTTTCCGAGCATGTTATGACAAAACGAATGCGGATGTCCTTTAAATTTGTCGTCGTTCGAGATCCCTTTGAGAGAATTCTATCAGCATACAGAGATAAGCTCGAAAACTATCAACGAGATTTAATATATCGGTAAGTAAATTAATGTTTTAAGTGTACAGTGTACATATGTACCACAACTTTGCTTGAATAGGCTGAAAGACTATCATTTCTTTTTGAAGGGATGGATATTATTACAATACGTTTGGAAAGTACATGCTGCATACACCAGTGCAAAATTCAACGATAAGAGAACCATCATGGAAAGAGTTTGTAGACTACCTTATAAAAACACCAGTGGAAAAGTAAATACTACCTATACTACACATTATACATGTTTTTTTATTTTAAATTAATCTACATACAGTACAAGTCTTTCGTTTTCTAAACTAATTGTAAATGCTAAAATCTTTCTACAGATACGATGAACACTGGGCTCCGATAGCATATTTATGTTCGCCATGCAGTGTACACTTTGATGCTATCATAAAGATGGAGAATTTCGGGCAAGGGATTCAACATCCGCTGTCGCAAGCCAGAATCAAGTAAAGTATTGAAAAATGTCAACTAGATATTGGAGCATCTATTCAAGCTAGGTTTGAATCAATTTTGACCAATCAGTTTTTCAGAAATGTTGAGATTTGTTTTTTCTTTGTTTGGAAAATTTTCGCAGGTCACCAGTAGAGTGGGCACATAAGACTGGTACATCTAACCAAGAAATTCTTCGGAATTACTTTAAAAACTTGACAAATAAAGATGTACAAAAACTATATGAAATTTATAAGGCAGATTTTACACTCTTTGGATATTCTCCAACCAAATACTTCAACTTGATAAAAGACAGTTAAAAACAAATAAATTAAGCGGTATAAAAAACATAGCATTATTATTTGCAGTTATCATGTGTACGCATGTATCATCTTATTATATTATTTCTCTAATTTCAATTTTAGCAACTTTAACGAACGAATAAATAAACAGGATCACGTAACAATGTGACCTTAACGAAAAAAGACCTTTTTATAGCAGTAACTATGCATTATTATAGGCAGTAAAAAGTAAACCTGAGCTAATTACATATAAATGACATAACATATATTACACATCGAAGAGAAAGTTACACTAATTGTAAACGGATAATAACAAATACCAACGAAACATTTAGTTTATGTATCTAGTACGTTCGCAATTTTCGCAATATCTTAACTCGTAACTGGAAAACAAATATATTTTGACTTTTCTTATCACTTTACTTCTATATATATATATATAAGCTGACAATTACTGTCATTTTACAGAAACATGCAATATAGTTATTATCCCGAAAAACTCGCGAGCGTATCTTTATAAATCGATATTCAAACGCAATATCATACTTATACTATCAATTGTAATATTATATATAAATACATATAGATCTAGAATTGTTACAACAATATTAGCAGGGCATGCACATAAATCATAAATAGTTTGAGGAATTTCAATAGTAGAAGCATATATGAATAAAATAAACGTTCAATCAATCAATATATATATTACCTAGTATAATCGTTGTGAATCATGTTTCAGCGTTCAAACCATAATTAAAATAGGAAAGAAAGAAACAGTATTCGTCCCCTCAGGTTTTCGTAAAAAAAACATTGTAATTTTTGAAATGTATACTAGGTAAGAGGGGGTAAGACGTAATGACTCCAGCTTAGCCGAAAAGTAATTGGCAATTGACAACGATCATATTATACATGTATATTGATTGTGAATGCATACACATACATATAATATGTTAAATTGTATTACGTGGATTAAATTATAAGTATGAATGGTGGTCGTTGATAATATTTTTACATAATATATTCTACATTAAGTATATTACCTATAACGAAGATATTATAGATGATAGCTAGATTGTTTCTTTACATACTTGGATACATATCCAAAGCCTTTGTCACTTGCACTTATCACCCTTGCGGATCTATCTTGGTATTTTTTTCTAGTAATCTTGACTAACATTAAGAACGTTACCATCATTGCACGAACCATTACTTTGAGCACCAAAAAGTTCATCAATACACGCCCACAATTGGGAATCATTTTCGAATTCTTTGAATTCAGGAAGGCAGATTAGGTCCAAATATTCATGCTCCTTTGCTCGTTTTGCAGTTGGATCTTCTGAAGGAAATTTCATTCGTAGGATGTTGTTACTGGTATTTTCATCATTGTCAGGATTTTGTCGGTTTCTCGCTTGACTTTTATTGTATTGTTTATGGATGAGATCATAAACTTCTTGTCTTCGGTCATAGAATAAGCCCCCTCTTTTGAATTCAATGTTGACAATAACATGAGCCAGATTTTCCTCCGGACTTTCGCCATCAGCCGACAAAGGAGATTTTGACTTTTTACTACTAGCATGTTTCTTTTTTTTCAGTTGCTTTTGTCGAATGTACTTTTTCGCTCTCTTCCCATAAAGAACTTTCCCCATTTTTTATTTGCCTTATTTACATTACTCACAACATTAGTAGCATTGTTATTATTGTCGCGATGCATATTTAGCATATTTTCCCGGTTACTACTACTGCTGCTTGTACTATTATTACTACTCCTGCTACTACTGTAACTGCTACAACTACTACTTTGCGTGTTGAAATCAACTTCAATGTATTTCTTGTCAAATTGAATTTCCTTCTTTGGCATTTGTAGAGTCTGGTAAAGGATAGGGGACATTTGTAATGCTGATGACGGTGAGGATACTGATTCCTCATTTTCCAATGGTTTTGTTGGTTTCTGATGGAACCGTCTGATGGAACAAGGTGGGATTTTTTTCCCCGTTCGTTTTGACGATCCTGTGAAAGGTGCATCATTCTTCATTATTTTCTTTGAATTTGTTGAATGCTGAACATACAATACTTGTTTGAGATCTTTAGGAAAAGATTTGGGGGACGACTTATTCTTCTTCATTAGTTTTGATGACGATTCAAAAGTGAAATCTCTTTCCATTCGCTTTGATAAATGTTCGATGGTTGGTTCATTCTTTACTCGTTGTGCTACATATTCAAGGGATGAGTTTTTCTTCAGTTTCTTTGATAAAGGCCTAGCTGACGACTCTGCCTTCAGTCCCTTGGGTAGCGGCATAATACTCGATGATAAGTCTTGAGAAGGTAAGAATGATGATAAATTGTGAATATGCTGCTGAGGATTTTGATGATGTTTATGAGTATATGTATTTGATGACGGGCGATTATTTACAATACAGTACTGCTCTTGTTTTAAAACTCTTCTTGGTGTTGTGGATGATCTTTCAGTTACTCCCTTTGAAGCGACAGAAGATTTTGGTTGCTTGATTCGCACTGGAATCGGTGTTTTTGGCAGAGTTGTCACTGAGGGTGATTGCACTCCAAGTGCTACAAAAAATCAATTGAATAGTCTTTACTTCAAATCGAATAATGTTCAGTTATATAAGTAGTCAGTAACTCAGTAGTCACACACATTGCATCCATGTACAAAACTTAACAGGAATATTATTGTATAACTTGGACGCATATTATACCAGCAACATAGTACACAAACAATTTTACTACAATAATATAATTCAATATAATATTCTACAAAAGTTTGTTATGAACTTCATACCAGTAGCAAATCGTTGATTTTCAGGGCTAATATTATTCGGTATGGGCCAACTTCGTTCCTGGTAATTAAGATGATGATGATAGTTTGGTTCCTTCTTTCCGAATGGAACTTCGACTTCTAGAGCAAACTCCGGGATTGCCTCTATATATCAAAATGAATTGACAAAATAAAGTGAATAAAGAACATACTTACTTAAATGTAAAACAATGTTTACATTTTTACATTTATGCTCTTTAGAATAGGTTCACAAAATCTAGATGTTAAGTAATCGGTTTATCGGTTTGTATTTCTCAAAAAGAACTTTCTTACATAATGTAAAAAGTTAGTTGTTAATATTATTACTAAGTAATACTGCCCTATACTGCCTACAATACTACTGATTGTGTAGTGTGTACTTAGTATCCAAAACTATATAGATCACTATATACTTTACATACTTAATATACGTGCGTCCCGATACGTCCCGAAGCACAAGCGTTAAACATAATAATATGATAGTAAAATATTATAGTAAAAAATAGTAAATAACTTATAATATATTGTACGATTCCATTCATCTAAGCAAAAAGCTACAACTTTTTCATTCTGGACTTCAGTATGGATTATGGATAATAAAAAGGTCGAAGAACTCATAAAATATTACAACATTTTTTTGAAATTTTTCGAAAAAAAGTGTACTTTTAAATACCACACTAACCATCCATTTCGTTGGCAAGGAACGGTCCCTCTGAAATATTCATGGCCTGATTCCTGGCTACTGTTATCATAATATTGTAAGTATTTATATGTTTAAGTACTTAAATCAATTTATAGACAACCATCAAATCTAGATCTTAAGATAAGAACTGACGCGAGTCTTTCTTAAGTAGCTTTCCTTTTTACAAGTAAGCTAGTATTTTTATATAACGAAACCACAATTAGAATAACTAAATTGTTCCCTTCTTTTCTATTATTATCTACTGATATCTACATTTGACAGATACACACTCAAACGCAAATGATACGAGAACATGAACACGACTGTTACTGTAAACGACCCTTCGATACTAAAAAAATCTTCGTTTTAGAATTCACACACAAAAGTAATGCATAAATAAGTGATGTTGTTGAAATTGCAGCAATGAAACTATAATCTGCTACAAACAGGAATAACCGGGAAAGCAAGGAAAATATTTCTTCTCTTTACCCCAACAAAATATCATTTTTTGTCTTTATTCTTTCTAGAAAAAACGAATTTTTTCCCTTCCAACTGCTAACTGCTAACAGTAGTTCCAGTTGCTTTACTATTTACTAATGACTGAAAACTGAAACCAAAACCAGTCACTTTCGCGTTCTTGAAAACGAGAAAAGAAAGTTTGATGAAAAACAGTTAAATAAGAAACATACAGCTATGCATGCAAAATACAAAATCACGTTAACTAATTAATCGTATTAGTAGCAGGATTGATTGTCATATTTGTAATGTTAAAACACAACATCATAACTAATATAAGTAATTCATCATAAGTTATAGGTAATACGAGAGCGTAAAACATAAAGAGATAGCCGTGAATGAAGTCGATTATCTAATAAACTGCTTAGAAAACGCGTATAGTGCAGAGGGCATAGTTGAAGAACAGACCTATTTGCCTTATACCACTTTGGGTGATTACTATACAGTTTACGAGTTATGATTTTTTTTACATGTCCTTAACACAAAGGGGCAAGTACCTTTTCTAACGGGATTTTCAATGCGGTGCCCAGAGGAAACTTGACCAGAAACCGACGAACTATTTTTTGGTATGTTTTGAAGGTTTTTTGGAGCAACTTAAAAAATTGACTCCCTACCCTAGGCTTCTCAGTTTATAGGATCAATTTTCCAAGTAGCTCCAACAAATCTGCAAAAAATACCAAAAAATAGTTCGTCGGTTTCCGAACAAAAGTTGTCTCTGGGCCCCGCATTGAAAATCCCATTAGAAAAGGTACTTGCCCCTATGTTTTTGATATCTGCCTAGATGTTTCTTTAGAAAAGGACATTTGTTTAAAAAATCTTAACTTCTAAGCTATGAGTGATTTTTCAAAGTGGTCAACGAGTAGCAGAAAGGTACCTAAATATGTTACTCAACTTTTCTACTTTCTACACTATAAGCATTTTCTAAGCATTTTAATATATAAATGACTTCATTCATGACCCCTGTTTATGCCAATTACCATCTCATATTTGATTTCCGTTTTCCATTTTATTTGGCAAGTATTTAGGTACGTTTCAAATAAAATGGAATTTCAACAGTAATAATAATATTATTATGATAGTGATACATCCATGTCTTTTGTAATATCTGTATACAGTGTTCCATGAAGAAAACATACATCCTTGATTCAGTTATTGTCCAAGCCAACAGGTGACGCCACTAGGAGCTGTGAGTAACGGACGTTAGGAAATTCAACCCCGGATTCACTGTTAAATTAATTTTATTCAGCCCCTACTCCCCTGTTTACAACCACACCGAAATGTTTGTGTGACTCCTTTTGATCTATATATATATGTATGTATAATATGTATAGTATGTAACTGTGTTTTGG
>JAQIVE010004306.1:0-14799 GCA_034698285.1 Sminthurinus bimaculatus | reverse complement strand
TTGTTATTTTAGCTGACAAAATTGTTGCGGCGAAAAGCTCTAGATCAAGGTCGCAGTCAAAGACCCAAAAACGTGTTTGCACTCTACAGAGTGTTCGCTTCAAAACCGAACGCTGTGCATTGAAAAGGGTATCCTTTGTAATTTATAATGCATTGCGTTCGTCTTTGAAGCAAACACTGTATTTAAATGCAATGCAAGTGAAAAAAGGCAACTTTTGATTTTACTATCTACACACACTTATTGTTAGTTAAATTATAATCACACACACACACACATGCATAAGTGCTTCACTTTACATGGTGTGTGTAAGCATTTAAATTCAATTATGATTGAAAGTACACTCGACAACTTTACTGTTTTATTCTTCTTCCAATTAAAAGTGAATTAGAGTTTAGTGTTGAACGGCAAACAATGGCGATTCAATTACAACTTAATCATTACTCTTGAAATGGTTCGTATTGCTTAGGCTTTTTACTTTACAATACACATGCACACATCTTATTCATACATATATGCATGCATGCAAATAATGAGTTAAAAAATAACATACACAACACACAAGTATGATGTACATATTTAGTATGCATCTATGATAGGTTCAAAAGATAAGTGACAACGGAAAGGTAACAAGGCGATGATGTTTTAATTTAATTGAGAAAAAAAAAATTATTCTCCACTTTGCGAATACTTAGTTGAAGAAGAAAAATCACTTAAAACGTAGGGTTTCCTACTTACATTTTAAGTACATGCATGAATTTAGTTTACAAGCTCAATAGAAAGGAGAAAACAAACAAATGTAATCTTTAGCTAACTTCAGTAAGCGTTTGAAGCGCTATTCTTGTTCTCACACATATCTAAGAGACTTGAGACGTGTATTGACTATTGGCATACATACATATGTACAAATGAATGCTAAGATACAGTTCAGGACAAAGTGAGCCCACGTGCAAAACAACGTTTAGTAAAGACGAGAAACAACCGAAAGCCATCTCTAAACTGTACTTATGCATGCATTTGTTTACTTGTAATCTTTCTCTGTATGCAAGTACATACACTTTTAGGTGAGAATCTTCACATGAGAGTTTTGTCTTTTGCAAGTGCGAGTTTAATTACAAACCGTTGAAAAAGAGCGTGTACAATTAAAACTGAAAACGCGAGTTTGCAGTAACTATTATTGTCATTGAAAATACGGTTTGAAAAGTGAATTTGAACTTGCAAGAAAAAGAATGTATGTACATAAGCATCGCAACAAAGAAGATTTAACTGCATTCAATTCTGAACTACTATCGTGGTTCAAGTTCAATGTAATTTTCAAGCTTGTTGAAGGTAAAAGTGAAGGTATGAGAAAGTATTTGTGCTTGTGTAAATGTTTTATCTTTATTTGTTGTGAAGATGAATAATCGGTAACAATTAATTTACATCACAATATGATATTAGGGCTACTGATCTACTGATGCTTTCATTTTTGAGAGAAAACCTTCATCATTTGCCTTTTAAATCCTAAAAACATTCCTGCGTTCTCAGCATTTTAAATTCCAACGTTCCTTCATCTAAGCTTCATAGTTCATAATTCATACAGCACCAATGGTAGGACTTGATTAATTTTAAATGTGTAGTTGATGGTCAGTTTCATTCATGTTCTCATTTATGCCCGTAAGTGAAATTAAACAGAAGTTCCGAAGGGTATAATCTAGCCCATAAGTCTATGGTTATGAGAGATTTTCACCCTCAATATTTTCTCTGTTATACCGATCCCATTTCGTCATGTATGCAAAACTTGTGTACCTACGTGTATGCATATTTGTTAAATATACAGTCTCTGTATGTACATAATAGGTGGATAATATTGTGTGTCATGCAGAATTTTAATCTTTAATCATGTCTTAAATTTACTGTGCCCAATACTTTTTAATCCAGTACACGATGATGTTTAATGTGTATGTTCATGTAAACAAAATTTGCATAGTATATCGCTCATAAGTCATAAGCAATAAATAATCATAATAATTACATCTTTTCACTTTTTAATGCGTATTTTATGCCTAATATCTTCATTGTAAGCGTGGTGTATGGTACGATATCTACCTAATATTATGTTATTTACTTGAAACATCTGTGATGCTTGTATCCAATGGGAAGCTGATGAAAAATTTCAAGACTTCTTTATTAGTTGCTATTACAAGTTGTGGTGCAAAAACACGGGGATTCTTTATATACGTTCTTCAGTGTTTTTTTTATGGTTCTCCGAAGAATTGAAACTTTATGTATTGTGTTTCGTTTTCGACATTCACTGGAAAGTTTTCAGCGTTAACATTTTTTGGCCAGAGTTTTGAAATATTAAGCTATGCTGATTTGAAACATCACTACAAAGAACGACACTTATTTTTTCGAGGTTTTTATGATTTTCAAACTTGACGTCTTCGAAAAAATGTTCCATATGTTCAACGCATATTGGCATTTGGTCAAAAAACAAATATTTTGAAACTGAAAATTATAAATCGGTAAACCATGGAACTTTTATCTGCTACGAAAAGGTTTGAAGACCACTGTCATTATAAATTTCTCAAAGGAAAAAGTAAATAAAGAAAATTAATGTTAGCCCAGGAGCATGGCATTGATGACGTGTTTAAGGAGTGTATGGTCATATTCATGGATTTTTGTATGCATTTGTATTTATCCATATCGACCAAGATAATTTGGGAGGAGAAGATTAAAAAGGTGTATTATCAAATTATCGTCTATGATGACATGTAAAAAAGAAAAAAGACAAAGAAAGGAGCAAGAGGTAAGATGAATAGCCAATATTTCTAAGGTAGGTTTTAAAATTAGTCGTTTTAATAATATCGCCATACTTTTTAATTTATAATGTATGAAGTCCATAATATGTGTACCTATGCCACTACATAATATGTGTATGTACAATGTTGACGATGAGTTAGTTACTGACAATAATGTATTGTGTAAGTACGAAGTCTTCTTACAATTTGGGGAACAATATCTACTCAAAAACTGTTATGACAATAATAACAGTTTTACTTCTTTTTATTTGGATGTAATTGGTCCATGGTAATTGCAAACGAACACACATTTCCAAGCGTACATAAAGATTCGATTATTGCATCTGTGTATTTCAAGAAACTACTACACACAGTATTGGAAAACGATTGTTACTTTTTGCTATTTTACCACTTTTTGGGAAAGTAGAGATGGGATAGATTTTTGCTATCATTTACTTCTGATCTGAACTCAAGGAAATAACAGTTTGTACGTACTTCAAATTTCCAATAAATATAATAAGTAGATACTGATAACCACCATTGTTCCCCCACAGTCACGGAATTCGCCAAATTTCCTACCATTTCACTCATTTTGTCATTATACATTTTATGCAGCTATAGCTCTGCTCGAATATCATGCCAGGCTGTTGTTCTTGGTCTTTGTGTCAGTATTATGATAGAAAGGGTATATTTTGTTCAACTTTGAATTAATTCGACTGAACGATTTAAGGATTCTTTTGTCTATACAATTTAGCATGTGTGTATTGTCAATATTACATCGGTTAATCCTCATTATTGCTGTAAATATCAGGTGAATAGTTTTCCGTTCGAAATAGACAAGAAGCAAGAACGACAGACACCTGGTTATTACTTATTACCCACAACTCAAAATTCACTGTAAATATACAGATAAATATAGCAAAGAAAGAAAGTTCAACTGCTTAATAGTGTTTTTTATTATCAGTCGTCATTAGTGTTTTTTGAGACAACGAGACGGCGCATACCGCATTTTATGTGCATTTCAAACTTCGGAATTGTATGCACTTTTTCTCTCGTTTTTATATACATACATACATATGCAATATGCATGGTGTTATTTATTAAGATTACAAATTGCAAACAACTGTGGCCTCAAATTACTGTCGTGGTTTATATGGTCAACTAGTGGGATCAGCTGAGAGACTGAGGGAACGGTGATGAATCATATCTTGTACAAGGATGAGATTTCATTGTTGATAGATGGAAGGGAGTTTTGCGTCTGTCGTCTCTCTCTCTCCGTTCGAGCAGAGTATTTTCTTCAGCATGTTATGAATCAATTGTATCATCCTCTCTTTTGGTTTTACATCTTGTTTTGAGGTAAAATGAACAGAAAACAAAACCAGTTTGAGATCTTCCACCTTTGCCATCAGACAAACGATATGGAAATGCTTACTGTACACTGTACACGTACAAAAGTACACCCAGATTCTTCCGTACATAATATATATACATATTACATATAGGTAGTATAGATACATACATAATCACATCTATAGATAATGATCGTGTTACTGTTAAGACGAGACATTTTAGTTTTCAGATCATCTCTACGTCCTCATCACCTTCTCCGTACGCAGACACCGACGTCAGAATTCTTCCTTTCTTTCCCCAATTCTCGATGCATATTCTTTAAAATGACGCAATTTTAATTCAAAATGTAGCACTCGTTGCCATGGAGCTGAATTACCCCTGTAAATGTTGGAGCAGCATGAAATATCGAGGTTAATTAATTGTACATACATTAGTTACCCCGGCAAACTAACGGAGTTTTGTAAAAATACTTGATTAATTAATTAATTCATTCCTTCATGTATTTGTAAGGCCAACTGGCCATTTAGAGTTTTAAATTATTTCGAACAAAAAGCTCTTGATAAATGGAGACGGTGTGAATTTATTGTTAATGTCAGTGACCCAAGGGAAACGATTTTAAAGCAGATATGTATAGTATAATAGAAGTGCTTTATTAGCCATTCTTAATTGGTGAAAATTGAAAATAGCATTGTCTTTTACAAAGGATCTTTCTTATTTTTAATTTGTTTCTAATAAACTATACAATTTGCATACGGTGTGGTCAAGACCAAAAACGAAAACGACTGCCTAAATGAAGAAAAAGTTAAACCGGGGTACATATGATAAGTTGTAAAGTATAGATGAAGAAGAAAGCTTGCTTCATCGCTGATTACATCTAAGGGTGTAAGCTTCCGTATTAATTTCCCACTGCAGACACACATTTAAAATGCAGGCAATCTTATTTTTTTATTTACAAGAAAAATTCTTTCTATTATTAATGATTCTAATTGCAATGCCCAAATCTGTCTGTCTAAAATGTAAAAAATGTCGACGAAAATTACTTTAAACTGATAGGTATACAAAGACAGAGCTTTTATACATTATGAGTTTTCAGCAGATGCATGAAAATTAGCAGTTAACATCAAATCAAGACGAAGCGAGAAGCTTCTCGAAGAAAATCCTTCCTCTCACATTCTCAGACTCATTTCCCCTTTAATTTTAATGAAGTGTTGACTGTTTACGCTGTGTATATAAAATGCATCTAGCAATTGCGTTAAACTGTCATTTCATAAGCCCAGCTTCCCTATAAGAAGCTCAAGTTTAGAATGGCAAATGATGAACTGTCCGTTTTTTAATACCCAGGTTTAAGCTTAGGAAGTAATAATACGCTATAGCGTAGGTAACTATATACCCTTATTTTCCTTATTCCTTCACACGTACATACATACATACATACTATATCCACGAATATAAATTGAATATAAATATATAGGATGCAAAATGAGATAGTACTCTTATGTACATGAAGAAGGAACGGCTTTATATATATAGGGAACAGAGAAATTTAAAATACATCGAAAGAAAAACCGTTCTAGAGACACACATTTCGTTTTATTCCATTTCCATGCCACGACTGACCGAAAGACGAAAAATGGTGAGAAGATGAAAATACACAAAGAGCATGTTGTGGCAGCGGCTGCAGTCTGCCTATACGATATAGATAAGCATACATGCTTATATCGTTAGCTCTTTGGAATGTACAAAATATTTTTGCACAGTGACACAGATTACTCTTTGAAATGCGTTTTAGCGACATCATCTCCACTATTTCACTATCATCATCATCTTTGTTATACATAACTACACACGATGGAATGCATAGCAAGATTATTATTAGCTTTAGTTTTTTTATAAACATCATGACTTGACATCATAGACCATGGATTTTTTTTTCAAATTTTGTTTTAAATTTTCCTTGACGAATCCATCACGAACTATTGAATTTTTCACAACTTGAAAAGACACAAAAGAAACTGTGTGATTGTGCATGTACCTACAGTTCTTACAGTATACTCACAGTTGTTAGTGAATAAGAGCGAAAGATGCCAATTTCAGCTCGTCATTGTCGTTGTCATTGTCATTTTCATCGTCTCTCTTTCTCTCTCTCTATCCTCACTCAGGCCGTTTAGTATGCATGCCGACTGGAATTACAATGATAATCAATCAGTTGATCTTTCGCAGAAACGTCTTGACAGTACCGTTCCTCCTCGTATTATTTTTCAATGGTCTGCAGGCTAGTAACAGTTTAAAATATTCAATACTCAATATATACATAGGTACATGTAGATACACAATGCAATGCAGTGTGATAGAGAAGCAGAAAAATATTCAGCTCATTGTCATTTAAAATACACGTTATCATTCTACATTTTTACCATGTCATAGAATCGGATTTTTATCCTCCGAGTATTTTATTTATGTACAGAATGAAGCGTATACATTATACATAGAGGAATACATAGAGATTCTAGATCAAAGTCCGTGGATGGACTTTGTAGGAAAATAGTCAAAGTCGTGTAAGTACCGTCCGAGTTTGTTCAACGCTCCTAATTCATAATTATAGCATTCTGAACATAGTAAATAAGCATGTAGGGTAAAAAATGTGGCAAGGTAAACAAAGCCAGATTCGCCATTCTCTCTACCTCGTGACATTACATTACATACCTTTTTGCTCATATCATTCCATAACACAACAGAATATGTAACAATAATGCATAACAATCAATAACATGATAAGCTCAGTGTATGTATAAGGACTTAACCAGTGTAATTATACCATCCACATACTTATAATAATAATACGATGATGAGATGGCGAAGGTACAAATACACAAATACAATACATATACATACAAGAATGTTGAAGTTCCAACTGTAAATGTCTTCTAAACAGCCTTTGACAATACAATGAAAGATTTTGAGCTGCATATAACATAATAATGCATACATACAACATACATACATACATTGTACATAGTTTGTTTTGTCTAAGGTCTGAAATGGGACGGGCTTCACCATACAATATAATTCCATCACCATCTTTTTAACTAACCATCCATCTTACTCTATTCTTACTTAATAATCTCAACTCGGAGGTGAGTTTTCATTCCCAAAAGGACAAGTACTGCATGCAAAATGCAAAGGAATATAGATATTGGCTAAGCAGCTAGCTTATGTGTAATAGATTCGTATTTGTACAGGTAATAGGTAATACAATATTACAAAGTACAGGCTAAGATAGATCGCGAGCCTCTCTCATCTCAGTTTATTTTCTGTTAGCCTGTGTATTCTGTATTCTGCACTCTTTGCACTTTTGATAGATACAGCCTGCCTGTATCATTTAGATACAGGTGATCGGTAAAGGCTAACTACTAACTACACACAAGGTTTAGTATTTTATTCGGTTTCCATGCATGCATGTATCTATGTACTATGTATCTATGATATGATTATGATATACATACATACATACTTGTATGTGATCTGTGAGTATTAAGTATGTAACTATGTGTGGTGTGGACGTTGAATTGAATATAGTGTAGTAGTGAAGATGAGTAAATAGTAGTAGTATGTAGTAGTAGAAGTAGTAGTTAACGGTACCCCCACTAGCAGGTCATTCAATTCACCCTGAAGCCTCCTGCACTACACACACACATAGATCATAGATAGAGGCAGATAGATATACACATATGCACACGGCAACATGATGATGATTATGAAGACCAAAATGATGATGATGATGACGATGAAAATGAAGAAGAAGTTGAAGAAGAAACAGAAACGTAAGGAATGAAAGAAGCAGAAGAAGGAAAAGAAGAAAAGGGAGAGAACTGCCGTTAAAGCTACGTTAAAGCAAGTCAGTCTACACTTACTCACACACCAGAAGACATAGAAACCTTCGCTCCACAAAATCCAAGACCTTTCTTCACATACATATCAGTACAGACTATAGACAGTATAAATACATACAATACTAGACAAATATTCCGTGTTGTGTGGATAGGCGTGCATATTTTTATATAGTCATAAAAATATGTGCCTATAATACGTACACATACATATACATATTGGATAGTATACATACAGATTATCTCTATCCACATGAAAAGGACTTTTCCACAGGAGTTTTTGGGAGTTTTGAGTGGTGAAGCTTAAATTGTATTACAAACACTCACACTCATACCCCATTATAGGGATATAGCTATTATTGTTATGTTTTAATATAAAGTGAGGTTCACAGGCTATTTATAACGAAAAAGGAACGAGAGAGAGAGGGAGAGGGAGAGGGAGAGAGAAAGAGAGAGATAGGAAAAAAATTAGAAAGAAGTAGTAGAGAGAACTCACCTGTCTCCACCGTCCTCGCACACTTACTCTCAAGTTAGTCTGTCCTTTTCATTCACACTTGTGCTTCACACCATGTAGCTATTCATATTTATATCATAATATAATGAACACTTCCACCCACGAACTGTGACAAGTTATTAGCACACATTTGGGGTGTTTTTATTTTCATTTATTTATACATTGACATTTACACACACACAAATAATTAAGCGAGACATTATTAGTGAGCATAATATATTATAGTTATTAATACAGTGTTTCAATATCAAAAGTTTAAGGTGTTTTTATGTGCAGTTCCAATTATTATACATTATTAATGGTAATACATTAAAATATCTACATATACGAGTGACGTGAAGTGACCCCGTAAACCCGGAAAAATATTGAAAGAGTACACAGAGAGAAAAAAGTGAACAAAAAATCTGGTTCTTTTACAGATTACTACAGTACCTATTTTATTGTGATACATTTTCGGATTTTGGATTGATACAGTGACTTTTGGACCAAGAGATTCGGCATAATAAAAGTAAGTTGAAAGATACTAAACGTTAACGTAGTTAAAGGTAAACCGTTTAAAAGTTTTTAAAGTGAAAAGCGAGAGCGACCCGAAAAGTTCATTTGAATAATACAAGTACATAAGTTGAACTTGGACATACGGGAGTAAAGGAGAAGAGCACGGTAGTAGTAGTAGCCAGTAGTAGATGTACATGTAGTCAGTAGATAGGAGAAGAGTTTTGTAATTCAAAAAGTGACATTCCTTCAAACCGGAACTCGCTCGTGTTGCCCACGACTCACTCAGTCTACGCATCTCTTGCTCACAGGTCAGTTTGACTGTTCATTCCTGCACGGTGTGATGTGATACAAACTTGTATGTATGTATACAACATTTAACAAGCCAATGCTCCGTCTGTATACGATATACATGCAGGAGTGACTAGTGGTATTAGCTGCCGTGGATGTTGCTTGAATTCAAATTACCAAGCATTGAATATTTGAATCATCTTCTCTATACTCTTCCCTTGTCGTCTTTTGACTATGAATCTTCCGTCTGCAACCATATAATGTATGTAATGTGTCATCTGATGGAGAATGCAAATTCTTGAGGAAAAGTAATTTGTAATCGAGAAGGAAAGGCCTTCTGTTTGACCTGCAATCAATGAAAATGAAAATGAATGACCTTTCGTTTAGCAACACTTAACTCTTTATGTATTGACTCCAATGTAAGGTTTTTTCAATTGAGATGAAAAAACATGTTAAAAATTTATACAGATTTTACGCATTTTAGCATGTTTGCTCCGTTAGCTACATTTTCTTGGGTTTTAAATGTTTTCTTTCTTTGTAAGAAAAACTGCAGAGTTTATACAGAAATTATGTCAAATAGCGTAAATATGGAGGTCAAGGAAATTTCCGCCGGTAAAAACTGAGTTTTAATAAGAAATTTATTGCTTATAATATATCTAAAATGGGTATGTCGTTTTTGACACATTAAATCTCAATCCCTGTTTTCCCCTTGTATTAGTATGAATTTTAGTAGTCATATATACGCAAATAATATTATACTTGCATATTGCCGATGGAATACATTCGGTTTATATAGATTGCGTGTGGTGGATAAAGAAATTTGTGGCATTGAAAAGATCTCAACTTTTTACAAGAATTTTATGCTTCATTTCATTGTTCAATGTTCGTATAATGTCACATAAAGGAGTTAAATGAATAATCGTAAAAAATATAAAGCTTCTGCTTCTCTGCTACTCTTTTTTGCCGGCGGTGACGGTCTTATTAGTTTTTTCTTTGATTGTCGCATGTGTTTCAAGCTGGTAAAAAATATGCCTACCTATGAATTGTCAAGTAAGTAAATACTTTACTTCTACACGACTGAGATGTATGCATATGTAAATACGCATGAATGTGTTTCCGTGTGCGAGTAACCCATATCGAGGATCGAGGAAATGCAATACATACACTATACGGTATGTGTTGAATTAGGAATCGTTTATTCCCTTTTTACAATCGAACATTTTACTTTTGTTTTTTACCCCATGTTTGCATTGAGCTCTGTATGTTGATATAAGTCGGCCATTTAGATGAAAATCTGTCTGTTTTACATAAGTTTGAGTAATTATTGAGAGTTTTGTTTGAAGCTTGCTCATCTTTTTTCAGGTTTTAACGTCACTTACGATTACCCAGATTGAAAAATTTCCTAATTTTATGAACATGCTTCACGTTTTACAAGGATAGCATTTACAAAATTTAAGATAAGTAATTCAAGTTTAAAAAAATGAAGGATGAAAAAACAACTCCTTGTGTCTACTCAAAGCGAAATGCAGTGAAAACTTTTGCACTTCATTAGCACATTATTTTTTTCACTGTTATGGTTACTGTATGTATAGGAGAGAAATAATCCTGCCTTTGAGCCGTCAACGTGCAATCAACAAGAGATCAAAATCAATCGCAATTAGATGATCATGGGCGTTGAAACAATTTACATTTTTCTTGGTGTATGACGCAAAGAGGTGGTCACTTAATGTTGTGTGAGACATCTAATAATACTAATATTGTGATGATGAAAATTAAGTTGAAAGTGAAAAACCGGAAATTATATATACGTGTATAATTTCTCATGCACCACATGCATTGTTTTTTTAAACACATGTACATACAATGTGTACAATGTACAGTGTGCTCTTCAACTTTTCATAGAAAGTGAAGTTGGGGGAAAAGGAAGCTAGATGAGCACATACAATCAGCATTATTTAAAGCCACATTCTTCATTCATTACTATATTATATTATGTACCTACATACTTGATGAGTATGTTGATATTGACGTTCATTCGTATTTTAACATGTGTTTGTTTTAAGCGTAATCTGATTTCTTGTCTATTTTCACTCCACTTGCATTGACTTGCTCCGTCGTCTCGTTCAAAGTCAATGTCATTGTCAGTCGAGTTCATTTGAAAGAAAAGTGGAAAACAAAAGGATACATGCATGTATCTTACTTATTTGTGTACATTGTACAATGTGTACGTGTACGTTGTACGGGCAGTGGATTTTTGCATTTTCCTTTCATTTGATTTCAGATGCTGATACAAAAAAATAAACTTGTAAGCAATAATATTATGCTTATTATATATTTTTTCTACAGCGTGTATGTATACATACATACACTAGCATTAAATATTAAATGTGCTTACTTCTTCATTTTACTTTTACCTTCTCTCTTCCGTCTTGTGTCTTGTACAGTGTACAGGTTACCGTGTACAGCTGATTTTTCACGATCAGACAATTTTTTCAAAGTGTTCTCAGAGGAAACGCGTAAACCGTCATCATAATAGTAATAACAACAACAACAACGTTACTACTATTGTGCATATTATACACTCTTCTTCTCTGCATTTACCTTTTACCTCGCTTGATGTCTATTAGTCTGGGAAAAATCATGCATATTGCGCATACAATATACATATTTAATAATATAATAAATAATATTTCTAATACATAGATGATGGATGACGAGCTATGTGTATCGGTACACTGTGCTATATGCTACCTGCATGTAACATCTGTGTACTGTGTATGTATGTATGTTTGGATGGACAGGGAACAAGTGAAAACTGGTTGATAAGCTCATAAAATGGTCATTTGCTCCTGTTTTCTAGGTTAACCTAGGCTTTCAGTATACACACAGATACACACGTAATATTTACATGTAAAGTACAGATAGAGATAGATTGGATGCATTTCATCTATGGTATTATTCTTTTATTCCAATTTTTGTCCATCTTCAGCAAAGTACGTGTTTGACTGATGGATGCTCTGTTCTGTATGTATGTAGGTATGTGCGCTATCCCTTTATGAATATATAAAAAAAATGTGATCGAGTATTCTCGATTCTCTACCGACGGCCATAAATTATGGATTCATATTCCTTTCTCCTCTGTATTTTTTGTACAATATACGTACGATATACTACAATCCAATCACTCTCGATCACCATCGTAATTTCTTCGTTTATGCTCATGTGTCACTTTTTTCTGTAATTTTTTAAAACGTATCATTTCACCTTCTACACGATCGTAAAATCTAATGAAAGTACATTGCTATTGCTTTTACTATTTACCCATCAAAGAGAGTTGTTCGATGTGTTTTGGCTGTCACGGAAAAATTGGGTGACAACAACAAAATTGTATGGCTATTAGCGCCGTTTATTAAAGCGCAAAGCCCTTCCTCCATTTCTGATTTTAATAATTTAGTAGGTTTAAATGGTAGTTAATGAATATTTAATACTCACGATATGTATTGGATGTGTGTGTGTATGTTCTATTATTCATTTCGTCAAACTCCCTTTAATCACCCCAAAAAAATATGACAAAGACTAGAACAGCAAGATTCAAAATGGAAAATTTAAAGGCAGACAGATGCCCAGTATAGAGCGTACAGTCAAATATGTTCCTGTATTTCATATTTAGTGAACACTATTAAATAAATTGAGACTTGAAAAATGTTTAACATGTTAACTTTTTTTGCTTACATCAAGCGGTACATAGTCCATATTTGTCATGTATACACAACAAATTTTCACGTAACATGAAAACTTTGAATGTTGGGTATGAAAGATGAAAGCTACATTGTTGGCTATGTACGTGATTGCTGTACACTGTACATTGTACATGTACATGTTTCGTCCTGTATTGTTAAAAACACACGGAAAAATCACACATTTGTGTCTCAAGTTTGAACTTGAATGGTGAACTTGCCTTCGCTCTCTCGCTGTATTTTCCATGGATGAACTTGCGTACCATTCGTATTCGTATTCATCTTTTGTATGACTTTTTGAGTCGAGGCCTCATTATGGTCTCTCTCCGTCTCTCTCGTGTATCTTGAGTCTCGAGTTTTCCTCAGAGACATTTATTTGCATGCAATGTGAATGAGAGAGAGTCACAACAACAATACATACATTCAGCATTTATATCGTCATCGGCATCGTCATCTTCATACATGCAGAATATGCATAAAGGCCGACAAGAAAAGGCGAAGATGAGGAATTACATATAGAATGGAATGGAATGGAAGAAGACAGCAGTGGCACAATATTGTCATAACGTTAAACTTACTGGCGGCGCAACGTGTTCAATTTTCAATGTATAATACCACCAATTGCCAAATGCAAAAAATTACGGAAAATTCTTTAAGGCACTCCTCGTAATGTGTCACAGTACAATATAATAAAACACAATACTGTACAGCATCAAACAATACAATAGACTACAATGCTCAGTAATGGTTCCAATGAATTTTTTGAAGGTAGGAAGAAGAGGAGCTATAACGATAAGGCATTATGCCAAATTAAATTCGGAATTAAAGTATTCAAAAAAGAATCAATTTTATTCAAGCCCACCTATATAGTAAACGGTAAAGTTTTCCGAGCTTGCAGTACTTAATAAATTTTTTTACAAAGCCAGAAAACATAAGATTGAAGTGGCTAAATTTTTGTTAGACTGCGTAAACCTTTTAATTTACTTGAAAATTTTTTTAGTCTGTGTGTAGTCTTTTTTTGAAAGAGAAGAGAGGGCATTGAAACAATAAAATTCATCTCTAGGTTAATAAGTTTATTAATAAGACGCAATGTCTACAAAAAAATTCAATTCGTTTATTGTGTCTAAAGTAACATAGTAATTTTAAATTTAATGCATCGTACAATGTGTGTGACGGTCACAATGTAATATGTAATAGTATGTGTTCAATGTGCATATTAAGTATAGGATATCAGTTTCATAGCGGAGTCTTAAAGTAGAATAGTTTATGAGCCAATAAAACGGTTTTTTACGCTACTCTATATTATTGTATGAGCGCTGCTCTTTCGCACATTGCACATTAATGCATCATGATGGATAAGCGGCAATCATGCACACATACATACACACAAAAATCACAAAAGACGTGTATGTATACATAAATACATAGCATATGCATGCTACAGATTGTATGTAGATGTTCTTCTAAGTTCCGTGTGAGTAATATAATATCCGTAAGTATGTCTGTTGTGTGCGTAGTTTGTTGTTGTTTCTTCAGAGTTCAAATGTGTAATTTTGCGTTTTTCTGCATACATATCCCAATTAATATACTGTGTGTTTGTATCCATTTAAATTGTTATGATTTGACTTTTGCTTTGCTACTACTTTATTTACTTTAGACCTGCTTAGCCACAGAATATGACGCTGTCGTTAGTTTATTACCCATTACTGGTTTCAAAGGAAAACTACAAACTACCTGTAGTTTTTAACGTG
>JAQIVE010004305.1:0-14803 GCA_034698285.1 Sminthurinus bimaculatus | reverse complement strand
GTGCTCAAAGTTTCCATTGTTTCAAATGGAAACTTTCCGGAAAGTTTCCCAGTCTTTTGGGAAGGACCCTGTACTTACATTATTACTTTGTTTTTAAACCATGTTTATGCGGAAGAAATATTATGCAAACATGAAAGTCAAAAATATTCTACAGAATTAACAGAATAATATAATATTACCTTATGGGTAAAAACTGATTTTTTACAGTGCTGTGTACTAACTGTATTGCCGAATTTTCAGGACTGTGACACAATTTTTATAATACAATATTCAATGTATAAAGTGCTAACTTAAAATCGTCCAGCATTGAATTTTTACTCTAGAAAATGTAAAAAATAGGACGCTGAAATACTGAAAAACAAGAACATTACAAGAAGGTAATCAGGAACAGAACGATGAGCACAAAACTTGAGAGCTTTAAACCACGAGAAAAAACAATAAAATATCGATGAAATTTTCGCTTTATGAAGTGATCAAATCCGCGTAAAATAATTTTAAGTAAATTAAAAAAAAGAATACAAGACGAGAAAAGAAGAAGACATTTGATGCCAAATCTGATTGTTAGCTGACAAAAGGGAAGAAGACGGGAGGCAAAAAGGAAAATGTCACCACCATTCATTTCAGACTACAAAAAGTTGTTCGCAGTCAAGCGAATATGCCAAACGTTGTGCGGAGGCCCTCGGCTTTACGCCCACCCCATGTCCATCATCATACAGATCACTATATTCACACTGCCAGCGCTCCTCCTCTCAATCGTCCGACTAGTGGACGACTCGACGGATGTATTTTGGAGATGCCTCGTCGTCGGCGTCTCGCTTGTCCTCATGGAGATTTTCCTCAATTTTTCTCTCTTCCTGCTCAAAAAAGGTCATCACAACGTTGCACCTTCCGAAAGCCTGCACAACTTTCTTGCTGAGGAAGATCAGGTTATTTTTTTCATCTACATACATCTGTCTGAATTTCATTTATCAATATTTGAAAGGCTAAGAAGAAGTTCTTCAACTTTGCCTTTTACACTATACTCATTTACTAAATACTTATTGCTAGTAAAGTGGACTACAACGGTTCCCCCTCCCTTCTTCTTACCCTCCCATTTATTGTACGCACCTGAAATTTTAACAAGCATCTATGTTGTATGTATATTAATCATTGTTTTGTGTAATATTTAATTATAGAATGACTACGAAGGATTTTTCAAAGGGTCCACTTGGATTTTCATCGCTCCAAATGCATCGGTCAGTCCTATTCAAATCGTGGCCATATTTTCATCCTCCTTTGCCTTCGCTCTCTGCACACCACTAGTTTTTCACCAGGTGAGCAAAAAATACTAAAATATTTACTTTAATGGATACAAAAAGTTATCAGCGACAACTTACTTACTTACTGTATCGTCACCATCTCTTTTCCCTTTTCTTTTCCAAGTGTCAGTTAACTTTGTCTGCGTGTGTAAAACTAACGATAAGTAGGTACTCTATATGTATTTACACAGTTTGAATTGAACGAAGTATCGATCGCTATCGCTTCTTCTCAACTTTCTATCACCAACATACATAATACATAACTGCTCGCTGCTCGTACATTATACAGTAGCTGCATGTGTAATACATAGTACTTACAAGTTTGTTGCAGTTTACCCGCATTATAGGTGGTATTAGCGTTTAAAACATCACGAGTGAAAACATAATATTATATCACGATGGTAGTTTTACAACGGAAAAAAAATTAGAAATTCAAAGCCGGTTGTGAATTGTGCACTCATCAGTGCTCAACGTACTTGGAAAATACTGCTTACTTTTCAGACCCTACTAAAAATCACTTTGTTGCTTTCGCTGTTATAAACTATGGAAAGCGATAAACGGCTTAAAGCTGTTAAAGCTACTAAATGCATTTACATATTCGGTAGCGGTAAGGGAGTGACGGGTTAAAGGCTACACTTACAAAATTAATAGTTTTGCATTTTTTAAGAAAACTGTATGAGCTAGACTGAATGAGAAACAGCCCGCCTCTCAATGGATGTTTTATGTTTTCCCATGTTTTTTGTACCTTTTTTGTGCACTTTTAGTAAATTCTATTTGGATGTTAGTGTCGCCGTAACCACACTTAAATTAAGTGAGGTTACGGCGTCCATTTTGATTAAGTGACTTAATCAAAGTGGAACTGTCCGTAGTCCATAGAACAAAACCCCCGGACGTCAACCGCTCTGTTCAGCATATTGTTCAATTTTTATTTCCATTTTTCAGAGGCGCCATTTTACACAGTGTAACTGTTGCCCCCTGCTCCCCTATTGTAGTATCTATGATATGTTATCATATAACGCGTGTATGGATTATGCATGTAAGGTTCAGAATAATCAATGCTAAAATAAAAAAAATTCTGCACGTTTTCTATCAGTCAGCATATTGAATATTATGATGATTATGAACGAATGTTGAGTCGGTTCAGTATGAAAGCGGTCATTAATGTTCCGAATTACGTCCAAATTACGTGTTCCGGGACAGACATTGTCGACGTCCACTGAATCGAATTGACGAGTCGATTTCGATTACATGCTGCCTTGTCTGTTCGTTTAATGTTTCACATACTAACTTGGCAAAGTATTTAACAACTGATATTGTGGTACGCCTATATCTGTAGTCTTTATATTGTATATTGGTAATTGGTACTTATAATAACGTATGCCTAATATTTTATATGGAATTATTATTGAATGGGAAAAACAGGGAAACCCTAAATGACTGTAATGTCACAGTTTTGAAACTAGAAACTATATGATTCAAAATAGAGCAAACGTAAAACAAAAACAATAACACATTTTTTCTCGAGTGAATATGCACGATATGAAAGTGGAGAAAATAGATGTACTTCTTGGAGTTCTTGGCCTGTAACCTACCATCTGTAAGCATGGACATTGGGAAATACTTCAGTATGATGAGTTAAAAAAATCGGAAAAAAAACACCGTCAATCATAGGTGAAATGAAGATAGAAATGAAGGAAAGGAGAGAAAGCACTTGTACATCTAATAAATATACATACATCGAGAGATATTTTACTATGACTATGTATGTAATACGTTAAATGGTAGGTATCAATGCCCATCTTAAGACTAACACAAACGCACAACGCATTTCTGTAAATGCGGCCGTTGTCGCACTGAACCACTTTTAATGCTTAATTTATATAAATTCCAAAGCTTTCCAACAAACGTCGATGCTCAAAAAAACTTTCTGGGTCACGCGAGAAACTGAGAGCGAGAATGCTTCTGGAATAAAACATGAGACAGACAATATTGCTGTTGATGCTGATTTTGTTGCATATTACTTGGTCCAGGATAAAAAAATATTATATGACATAAAAGAGAAAGCTTGGCTGGGCATGTTAGTTCAGAGACATATCAAGATATTGTATCTGTATTAACCGTTTAAAAAGTAAAAGTTGGGGCTTAATACCTGTTTCATTTCTCCGTCTGTATGTATTTCAGCATGGCTTTTGATAGTCGTTCCTTTTACCATTGTAAATATTAAATAATTAATGAGTATTAGGGTTTATGAGCTCGATGACTCGGTAGGTTAGCCGGCTTTACTTACAGCTTATATAAAATATATGAGCGGTCGGGCTAATAAATCAATGAATAATAGATTCACATATGTAGGTCTGCTCGATAATATGCGTATGTATGTAAATAATAAAGTTCATACGTATAATTCACAGGAACAAAAATATTATGATTACCCAGTTCTTCAGAATACTTGGGCTTCTACTTACATACATGCTATAGATAGTCGAATAAGGATAACTTGTTAGCCATTATTTGCCATTGTACTTTGTTCATTGTAAAAATTGTACACATACATACCTACAAAATGGGTACACAGTACACAAACTAGTCCAAGTGAAAGTGTCAATACACTAACATGCATAATGTATTATGATGTCCTTAAGCAAGTAAAAACGCTTGTTGAATGAAATGAAGCATGCATGATCCATCCACGCATGAAAGTGACAAATGTACGCACTGGGTATTTTACAACTTACTCTATCATGCATGTTTTATGTATATAGCCTCGGTCAGTAGCTTTTGATTGATTTTCCGATTTTCAAACATTGAAAATAGGAAAGTTAATCAAAATGTACTTAATTATTAAACACCATGATGTAACTACATTTACTACATGCATACAAGTTGAAATTACCAAAAAGGTGAAAGTTATAAAGAGAATGGAACGAGCTAACTAATACAAGAAATTTTCTACAAGATTTTCTCCCAAAAGCTAAATTTTATTTTTTTATTTATGGTACTGTATAAAATGTGGCTTCTGGTTTCTGTGCTTATACAGGAAGTATCACCAGTTCTTCGAGGATTTGGGATTTTCTCTCTGTGCATCGCAAGATATTCGGCCGTAATTAGTGTGGCTCCAGAGCTGGCCACATTTGACCCCATCCGAAAAATCGCCACAAGATTCTATCGACCTTTCTACACTGGAGTCATTGGGGCAGCTTATCTTGCAGCTATAATGTGAGTCCTTTCATTATAATAGTTATTGATAAATTTTCACACAGTGCTCATGAAGACTCCAACAAGATTCCGTTATTTCACTGTGAAAAATATTTTGGACGAATCTTGTATGTACGCAGAATTGCCAAACCAGAAGTAGATTCGAGTACATTTGTCTTTGTACTTTTACTCGCGCTATTACCCATCTTGTGGACCTTGGGAATTCTCCCTCCGTTAGACTCCCTTCTTCCCTGGACCTTTGACTCGGTAAGTAACTAATGACGTACAAACTCTAGAAAATTTCCAAGCTCGTTGAAAAAATTTGATAGGGACGCTTAAAAGATTCAAAGTTTTGCTCAAAATGCGTAAAATTCATGCAGATTGCTCGATGCTTCGGTGGAGTTCCTTCGTTCCACTACTTTGGAACGGTGATCTCGATTGGGGTGGGAGTGATTGCAGCCGTTCTTGCCTTTGTGGCTGCTGGACAAAGTCCCGTTCTCCTCATCATTTTACAATGCGTCTTTGGCTACGTCATGTCCTCAGATATTGGTAAACATATAAAATATGTATGTCTATAATTCACAGTTAAAAACCACGATTGAGATTTGAGACTATACAGTGTTTAATTCGAAAATTCAGGAGCAATATTGAATGTGCGGTCGTCACTGTGCGAGGAGATTCCAGCCAAGACGGCCCTCCTCCGTCTGTTAAAACCCACGTTGGCCATCCTGACCTCGATCTGTGTGTTGGTTCTCTCGATTTTCCTGGAGATACGAGAGAACTATCGAGAGGTATTGATCGCCACGAGCCTCTCCATCGCCCTTTCCTCCTTCGCCATCCGTCACTTGCTGATGACGCGCAAGTTTCCCTCCTCCAAACTGCTCCTCCTCCTGTACGCCATGTGGGACGGCGTCCTCATGTACATCCTCCAAGTCTGGATCTCCATCGAGCTGACCGTGGAGGAGAGCAAGAGGTCCCTCTCCGTTCAGTCTCTTCTCAACCTAGTCGACTACATGCTGACCATCCGGGCCTTCTCCAAGTCCACCTGCCACCCCAAGATGACCGCTCTCGACCTCAGCCTCACCTGTCTCTTTAGACACTCGACATCAACGTCGACGTCGGGGATTGCTGGCATTGACTGGAATCAAGTCAACTACATTACAAGTCTCTTCCTGGTCTCCCATGTTAGACGGATGGCCTTCCGGGGACTTCGATTTCTAAGGATGATCCTCGTCGTCTGGCACGCTTTTCTCGTCACGCCGCTTCTTGAACCAAAGTGGAAAGTTGGCTGTAAGAAAAATTTAGAGTTTTCTCGTTTTAAGCATTTTTTTATAAGGATGAAAGTATAAAAAAGTAAAAATATTTTGTTTTTTTTGTTCATACAAAAAGTGGTGGCCTTTTGTGCCTATCCAATTTCGCTGATCTCTCTGGTGATGGCCACCCTCGTTGATGGCTCAACCCTTGTCCCGATTTTCACCCTGCCGATTTTCCTCGTCGGATTTCCCAGGCCTACATCCTTCTGGACGGGTAGATGGTTCCCAAAGTCAGCAGGGACCAAGACGCAGATCACAGGGAACGAGGCGGACGGCAAAAGTTTAGACTGGACCATTTATGCTCAAATTGCACCCATCCTCACGAGAAATTTAGTGCGAAAGGCATACAAAGCCAGAATGCGTAAGCTTGCAGGAGTACATACATAAATACATTTTGCGTATTTTATGCAACTTTTCTGGTTTTTTTTCAATATTTTCCTGCATATTATGGTACATGCCTATAGGATTGGACGAAGGCAACTATTTCGTGGCTCGCTATGAAGACAGACTAATTTTCCTGCGCGTCATCACCTCGGGCTGGAACTTTGTGTACATTCAGGTCAAAGGGCTGGAGATGCAGGAACAAACAAGTTGTCATCACCAAGTAAAAAATTTACATACCTAATATACACATAACATATTTTTTCTTATTGCTTATAACTATATAAGCTATATAATGTTTTCTATATAGGAAGCCGCCTGGATCGACGAGAATTTAGAAAAAGCCTTTGGCCACAGTGATACAAGCAAAAAATCTTGTCCCACTTTCTCCACGTCAAGCATCCGCAGTCTTTGTCTGAGCACGGTTCGACCTCAAACGACGGTGATTGTCTCGACCTACGCCGAGTCCAAGTCCATGTTGAACAGCCTCAAGAGCCGCGAAGAGTTTCTAGTGTTCCAGCACATGTTCTGCAGAGCCTTCTCCTACCTCTGGATCAAGAAGAATCCCGTGTTCAAGGGGGAGTCTTATCAACGCCCCATCGCTAGCGGCTATCACTTTGTCCCGCCCGGTGGCTCCTCCATCATCAACATTTCGGACGAGGGCAGTCTCGACGAGAAGGACTCGGATGATGACGATGAGGAGCATGGCTACGGCTGTGGTCGCCATGGGCATGGTCATGGTCACGGCTTTGGAATGTCCAACCTTCAACACAACCATCACAATAATAACAACAGCAAATTTTCCATGTCCAGAGCCCTCTTTGACTGTACGATTGGCAACATGAGTGCCATTCATGGTAATACATTTAATGGTGTGGGTGGGGGTGCTTTTAGGGGAGGGGGAGGAAGAGGTTCAGCAACTCCCCTTCAAAACTCGTTGGTCGCTCCAGTAATTCAGATGGTGATGCCGCATCGGGATAATCATCCGTGGGGCAGTAGTCATGGCAACTCGAATGGAGTTGGAGAAACGGGAAGAGGAGGGGGTGGACTTGAATTCCCTTATCTACCCGGCATGGGAGGGGATGCCACAAATAATAGTGCTAGTATTTTTGGTAGTGGGTTCAACTGGAGAGATGACCCAATGACTAGGGGCAATGATGGACCCATGGGATTGGGGTTGGGATTAGGACTGGGGTATAACGACAGTAACCAACAGAGAATGACCATGACTAACTTCTATTCGATGGAAAACGGTGCGAGTCACTTTAATAGCAATGATGACCCACTGTCCTCAAGTTCCGACCTCAGGAATAATAACAGAGAAGGTCACGTCCGCTTTGGAGAGACAACGGCAATCCGTCCCCCGTTGACCCAGTCATCGTCCATCTCATCCTCCGCATCTTCACCTCCCCTGTCCAATTCATGGCCTGGTCTCAATGACATTTGGGTCAAGAAATGTGTGGGCGAGGCGATTCCGTCAAATGCAGTCAAAGTCCGAGTTGAGAAATTGTGCTTGAAAGCGTGGCGAATTATTCTTGGACGAGATGAAGGTAACCTAACATTGCACATACATGCGGAGAATAAAATTACAACGACTATAGTTGTTTATGTGCATTACTAAAGTCTTTATACTTTGGACATGATTTAGACATTGTGGAAATCGACCTCGCTCAATTCTTTAAGGAGGATTTTTGGAAAAAGTAAGATTTCTTTCCTTTATTTTTAATCTCTTTAGTAAAATAAGCTCAGAATAAAATAGAAGTAATGTTAAATTGAATTTTTTATTTGTGATGTTTGTTTTAGGTGGAGCTCTTCTCGAAAGCTAACAAAATTAAGTTCACTGGGGAAAATTAGCATGGAAGAGATTACCGTAAAAGCATTCAGGTACTTCTAATGCGCCCATACAATACAACTCCAGCTTCAGTGTACGGTGTACGGCAATAGTTCGTATAATAAATAACTATATCATGACAACATTAAATATTATATTATTAGGTATGCTGCCAAATTAACGTTGGATGAAATATATTCTGGATCCCTCGAGTTGGATGGACTAGAAAATATTTTTATGAACAACGAGGCCAAAGAGGAAGAGATTTTCCATGAGCTGACTCTCTACGAGAAAAATCACAAGTTTTGTAGTCCGAGAGATATTTCGATGCATGTTGATGATCGTCAGAAGCACATCGTGTCCATGAGCAAAGCTGACGGAGGCCAACAACAACAACAGCAGCAGCAAAGTCAATTGAGACTACTCAACTTTGACGCTATAGGTGTTGAGTTTAGAGTCGGCCGAGTTTTTCAATACTGCGTTGAAGGTGCGTGAAAAAGATATTAGTTTTTATAGTGTTCACAAATCATAAGTATAAAAAACATGAACGCGAATGAGGTAAACAAGGTCCACTTTTAATTTAGTTTATTTTATTTGTTTATTAAACTTTGGCAGGAATTTGGACCAATCTAAATTTGGAGCTGTTATATTTGACCTCTGATGATGATGAGCGCTTTTCTATACAGGTATTGTAAAGATGAAGTTCTACCGACATAATAACGTGAAATATAACAATATAATATACATTTTATGCATTTAACTCACGCCTGGAATCGAAGTTATAATGCTACAAACAATGAAATGCTTAATGTCTATTTGTTTGATTTTCTAGCACGACAGATATTTGTTGCGAAATATAATTACGCAGTGTGCAAATAGCCCTTTGGGTTATGCAGTCTACGACTCGACCTATAAAGTTAACTTATTTGATAATACTATACAACCAGTTACGTAACTTCTCTTATCCAAAACAAAAATTGTGATAACTTTGTCAACTTTTTTCAGAAAAATAAAAGAACAAACGTTTATTTATTTATGTACGCCGCAAAAGCTTTTTTATCCAAGATTTCAAGGGATACAGGATTCAGGATTCAAAAGTTTTATTTCCTATAGATCTAGAGGAAACATTACACACAAGACAACAAAATGTGTGTACTTTATACTTTATATTCATTCATTCACAAATCATAAATTATTTTCCTACAGACAAGAAATTTGAATGGAGTTGGGAAATCTGTATTTATTTTTTCCCGTCACAGAACTCCCTCATCCGTTTAAAAAAACTTTCACTTCTTAAAACGTACAACTTTAAAACTTTAACATGTCGACGAAGTAAGTATAAAAGAATAGATTTGAATACCTAATGCATAAAAATAGAAAGCTTGTAGGAAAAAATTAACAAGAAACAAGTAGCACCACATCACTATCAACTCGGTTTCGGAAGTTTGAGCGTCTTTTTGTCCCGAATGGCATTCTTCTGCCTCTTTTTCTTCAAATAGCTTTCAAGCTTTCCAGATGCTTTCAAATCATCATATTTCTCGGCTAGTTCCAGGTACTTCTTTGTGGCTGCAATAATGACAGATTTCACACAAACAATATTATAATGATTTATTTTTATCACTTTAACCTCGAGCATGAACAGTATCTACAATCTACAACCTTTAAAAAAAATACATGACTTATAATATTGAAATAAAATGCAAACCACGTACATTTTTTCATGTAATAGGGCTTCTTTCCTTCCTTCAATCGTTTAATGTTTTCTTCCTTCTCCGCCCGCTGTTTTTCCTCCTTTTCTCTTTTAACAGCATCTGATCTTTCTTTGTTTGTCTAAACATACAAAACAACAATCATAAAATGTAAATAACCAATAATAATTAATCATCGATTTGGTTTAAAAAACTGTGCAGTTTTTTCATTTTAACTGGTCACAATAGCACACTATATTATATCTCACCAATTTGTGTAATGATTTTTTGATTTCTGCTCGCTGCTCTGGGTCTTCTTCCTGTTTTAATTGTTCCTGTAGTCTTTCTTTTTCTTCGCTACGCATGTCGTTGATAAACTCGTAATTTTTTGCCCAGATCTAAGCAAAAGTAATGATAATAAACAATAAAAGTAAAAGATGCTTTTATAATACATCATACACTATGTCATGTTATTAACTTTTAACTTATTACATCTGAGTTTCATGGTTAACAAGCTCGTCAATTCAATGAATTAGCTTGTTTTTTTCGGCATTTTTATTTTAATTGAAGAAGACAAAAAACAAACTGCTCACCTTTTCATTCAACTCTCCACATACACTCTCAAATCGCGGATCTCTTCTCCATTTTTTCTGAACTGGAACAACGTCTCGGACTTTTGGAACTCGGATTTTAGCAGATAATTCACGTGGACGGTTTTTATTGTCCCGTTTAAATGTTTCATTCTTTTTCCTTTTCTTGGTCGACACATTACTACTGCTTGAAGCCTTGCCAAACATCGCCTCATTCCATTCTTTTGTACCAATTTTAGCTTTTAAGGCCTCCAGTTCCTCAAATGACAAGTCTGCAAGCTCTTTACGAATAGCGGTCTGAAAAAAGAGAGAACATGTGATCACCTATACGCACATGTATTTTACTTATATGCATGTATAATGCATGCATCGGCCAATAACATTCAACATTTTATACTGCATACTGTATGGATCAAACATTGTCATGGTAAGGGGGTTAGACTAGAAAAATCCAAACAAAAAATTTTTAATTTATAAAATATAAAGGTGTTACTGCAGCGTACCCGTTTAGCTTCTTCATCTTCCTCGGATTGATCCTCCTCTGATGAACCTTCTTCTACATCCTCTTGTTCTTCCTCCTCCTCAAGATCCGATTCTTCTTCTGAGTAGTCCATTTGAGAAGCTGTATTTGAGGAGTGGGCCATCGTGAAAGTTCAAGTTAGAGTTGACCAAAATGACCACACTAATATTGATTTAACAATCGTTCTTTAACTTTTCGCCTCTGCACTTCTCACTCACATGTGTTGGATTTCTGGATTCAAAAGGAGGACTTGAATTCAAGGATTTCAAAATTGTTGAGGAATCTATTTGCTTACGCAAAAAGTAGGTACGCTAATTGATTTTTACTATTAAAGTAACACCTAATAAATTGTATTTATTTACTCAACTAAATAAAATACGTTTCTTAAATGATAACATGATGGATCTTTAGTAGTCTTCAACTCCATTCCACATTCTGATAAAATGAAATTGCCTTTTTGATGCATAGGCGGAAAAAAATGGAAAACTTTGAGAAGCCTCAAATGATATGTCATATTGAAAAGTCTTTGAATTATACTCTGTAAGCTCCAACTCTCAATCTCTCTTTATATGCATAGTATTAAATTACATTTACGACAACATTATCATATTAAAGTAAGTAAGCATTCACTTTTTACATGTACTTGTACTTAACTTTAAACGGATGAATGATTTATGATTTTATTACAGGTACGACTGCAAATGGATCCCAAGAACAGGTACATATGTATTTAACGTTATTAGATATTATACAAAATACAAATATTGACAACCCTCAAGTCTTTATATGTACGTTTTTTCAATCGAAATGCAAGGGCGCAACGTTTAGCAACAATATTTAAGCAACTCAATGTAATTTTAAATTTTAACAATGAAGTTTTTTTATCTAGCCAAATTCGTCGTCGTCGGTTCGCACCCCAGAGGAACTGGTGTGATGGAAATTTTCGAAATTCGTAGTAATGAAGTAAAATCGATTCAGCAGGTACTTCAATAATGTATCGATATTGTATGAATATGAACATATTATGTAACATTGTCAAATTCTATTTACAATTGAAAGGAAACAAATTTGAAAATTTTGAACCTCGACAGGTTGAAACAATGAATTCTCTAAAATGTGGAAGCTTTGGTGCGGCTCCATTTGCCAAAAAATATTTGGCTACTGGAGATTTTAAAGGGAATTTTCAAGTCTGGTACATATAACTAATTACGATAAACACTTACGTTATAAAATGTAAACTTACTTGTAGATGTTCAAGTCAAATAAAATTCAAAGTCGAGGAGGAATACTAAAACTCCTGATGAGACTTTGTGGTACACAACTATCAATAGAAAGCAAAAATGAAAAGTGCCAGTGTGGTACACATATGTATTTCTGAGCGTCTGAATAATAACAATGATAACATGTCAGTTATTATCATTTTGCATACTACAGGGACTTGGAAACAGGTCAAAAGTCGTATGATGTCAAAGCCCATAGTGAGATTATCAATGCATTGGATGCAGTCGGAGGGATTGGTTGCGGAGCTCCAGAAGTTGCAACAGCCAGTCGTGATGGTAAAGTTTGTCAGTATATCATTAATAATCTAAAATTTCAGTGCACAGTCAATGGTCATAAAACAATAGACATTTACAAGTTTATTATGTTAATGCATTTCTGCCATTTCCACCTCTTTTCCTCTGGATAAAGGTAGTGTTAAAATATGGGACGTTCGTCAAAAAGAAAAGCCAGTTGCTGTGATAGAACCCGCAGAAGGTGCAGAAAGAAGAGACTGCTGGGCCGTCACATTCGGTAAATACGATAAAACGATAAAATACCAGTCTTAAGTCTTAGGTGTTAGTAAATTCGCAGATTCATTATCATTATTTCTACGCTAGTTTTATACTGTATTGAGAAACGAGGTAATTTACATATACTGGCTAAAAACTGGAGAATAATAACCATAAAAATTTAAAAGAAGAACTGATAATGATATTTTTGGTCGACGGCTATTATAGGAAATTCGTACAACAATGAGGAGAGAATTGTTTGTTCTGGTTATGACAACGGAGATGTGAAAATGTTTGACTTGCGTGAAATGAAGTTGATGTGGGAGAAAAATGTGAACAATGGCGTCTGTTCCCTAGAATTTGATAGAAAGGACATTCCTATGAATAAACTACTGGTGACGACGCTCGAATCCACATTTCACATTTTCGACTGCCGTACTTTACATAAAACTAAAGGATTTGCATGTCATACTGAAAAGGCATGAATAATATTTAGAAAATGCGGATATTGATATTATATTATACATATTTTAAAAGCATTAAATATTTCTTGATGTAATCATGATTTGTAATACATGTTAATGTTGTGATTGAAAACTTAGGCTCATAAATCCACAATTTGGATGGGTAGACATGTTCCACAAAATCGGGATCTTTTCATGACAACGGGTGGTTCAGGCTCACTTTGCCTCTGGAAATAGTAAGCTAAGCTCACCATCACTCATATTAATCACTCAATATTATTTCGACTCTTTAAACATAAATGTTAAATGTTATTCGTCTGTACTTATGTAATGTATAATGCATAGTGTTAACATGCAACAAGTATTTCCTCTTTAACTTTAACTCGTATTCAAAATATGCAATCCAGCTCCTATCCAGATCTGAGAGTTAAAAAGGATGCGAACGGCGAGACGTATGGTGTGCCTGGAACAGTCGACCTCCTCCAAAATATGACCATTTCCTCTCAACCACTCTCGTCATTGGATTGGTGTCCAGAAAAATTGGGCCTAGCCGTCAGCACGAGCTTTGATCAATGTCTACGACTCATTATAGTTACAAAATTAAATTCATTTTAAAGCGCTTTTCCGCACCATATCCGAATTTTATAGTCAGCTCCGGTTTGTCTCAAAGTAGAAACGTAGAGATATTATTTTGATAGTAATAATAATACGAATAATTTAATGTAATCATTTGATTGTGTTGTGTTTGTACTATACCTTTGCTCCTTTGCTTATTTTGGTATCTAAAATAATTGTGAAATTATGATGCAATAAAGCCTAAGTTACGGCAGATACTCAAAAGAACCTTACTCATTAAAGCGTCACAAATCATAAATTGATGCATCATCTATCATCTGTCACACGTGCGTCTCTATAATTTCTACCAAACTTCTGTGTATGTGAGTATGCCAGATAAGGGCCCTCAAAGGTACATAATAAAATATATTCAAGATTTAAGTGACCATTCTCAGAATTTCAGCAAAAAATTAAGTGACAATGATGATGTCACACATTGTATACGTTACAGCTGAGAAAAAACCTAGGACAAGGTACCCCAAGGGGCAAAATTTTATCCGTCGACCCGGATTTGAACCAGGGACCCTCTGATGTCTATTTATGTGATAATCAACTACAGTCAGATGCTACTACCAACTGAGCTATCGACGGACGATATACTTTAGCCTTTCTAAATTTTAACCAAGTCTGCCAATAAGCTGAATCGACCGTTAAATACATACTTACATACTTTCGCCTCTCTAATTTTTAACCAAGCTTGTCAATAAACACTCGATCCTCGAAAACCACTGACCACAAACCTCAAGATACTAAATTACATATTACACCTATATTTTATAGAGCATTCATATAAATTAAATAATAACCTTGCTTTCATTCAATTCTCCCTTGGTATGCAAAAACGTGCGTCATCTCACATGGTTGAGCCTCTGAGCCCTTTTCTAGCTATAATTGTCGTTTGTCGTATAATATTGCATAATACTTACGGCTTAGGACAGAATACAATGCGGTGCAGTAAAATCAAAGATTCTAAGATCCATCCAGAAAATGCTTTGAATCTGGTTTTCCCTTCTACTTTCTGCTTGGGCAATGTATGCGAGAAAAAACGAAGTCTCGATATCACTTTAGCAGAGTGGCGCAGTGGAAGCGTGCTGGGCCCATAACCCAGAGGTCCGTGGATCGAAACCACGCTCTGCTAG
>JAQIVE010004304.1:0-14805 GCA_034698285.1 Sminthurinus bimaculatus | reverse complement strand
CTGACAACGCAACGAGGGGCAATAATACGTATAATAATTCCCGAGTGATTGGTTGAATCACTCCTTCACTCATTCCTCGTCCACTTTTGTTTTTCGGGGATAAAGGAATGAATGAATAAATGGAAGAGAAGGAATCTTCAAGAATAAGAGCCGGAATAAATATTTTTGTGATTTTATTACATGGTATATATGGCGTCCACGAATTAATTTGTGAGTAAAATGAGTGAAAGGAGTAGGAGATTGAGCAGAGAGATGAATAAGAAAAAGAGGAGGATTATGTATCCGTGCTAAATGTATAAATATAACTGTGTACATAGTAAACATACAATACGGTACATATGTTGATTCGTTTGTTGGTGGGTTAGGCTGGTTTGGTTTGGTTTGTTTTGTTTTGTTTTGTTATGGGCGTCTCCCGTATTTTCCCCATTTCAAAACAAAATATTGCACAAAACACAATTATATTAGATTATATTTCCCTACATGCATCACAATGTATATTTTACATGCATACTACATTACTACATACATGCATACATAGTCTCTTTCCCTCATTATAAATACATATACAGATGCATGTGCGTCGTACGGGTTCACGGAAATTTCGTTGTTATACATACACAGGAAAAGTCTCGACGGAGCCGAGGGAGGAAAGAACTGTATTGTACATATGTAATATGCATATTGTGTGTTATCTTATATGCACAAAATCTACTGCAAAAGTATCTAGTGCCTAGGAAATGTGTAAAGGTGCATCTGGCCAGCCAAATCTTTACAACTCTCGAATGGTTCCTCTTCGCTTAAATGTAGAGTAACTGCTACTGTAATGCCAAGACGAAGACGAATACGGATACGGATACGAATACGAATGGGAATGCAAATGCAAATAAATGTACATACATATATCAATAACTACGTTTGTTATCCCTGCAAAATGAAAGGAGAAGACGGAAATCCTGAGTAGTAGTCGCTTCTTCTTTCTTTCTCTCGTTCTCTCTTTTCCATGCCCAATCTTGTCTCTTGTTGGGTTGTTCCTTTTGGGCTGTCCGTTTGTTTGTGTCTGTGCCTGTGTATGTATGGCGTATGCATGTATTATGTATGTATACATATACATATTTGAGCTCAAGTTGGAGTATCATTGTGCTCATCCTTTTAATTCGCGTATCGAGTACACAGTACACAACGGGCACAAGGAAGAAGAGCTCAAGCTCAACCAAATGAAAATTCATCGTTGGCTCCTCTCTCTGCTCAATTCGCCTTTTCTTTCCTTCTCCTGCTCCTGCTCCTCAAGACTCTCCAAGTCCAAGAGCCAGGCCAGCCAGTGAGTCAGTGAGTCGAGCTTCCTTTCCATTTGAATGTTTGAATACCGTTCCTCGTCTCTCCTGTGTGTATGTTCAAATAGAAAACGAGAAAAGCAGAGAGAGAGAGAGAGAGAAGTTTGTATATATTTAGATTAGACAATAACACAGATGGCCATCAATAATCCATCGCAAAAGAGGCTCCCAATCCTTTGGCAGACAAACCTTACGCTCCAACTTGAACCATCGTAACTGTGCACTGTGCACGTTTTCTAGTGTATGTTCCCTTATAGCCTTGCCTATGTATAGTCTACATGTATCCAAGAATTATGTCATAATGCATTTTTAGGAATTATTCGACTCTCTGTACAAGAAAACCCGAATTTATAATGTGAGCTGGAAAATGAGGGAGGATTACCCATACTCATTGTATCTATCGTATGCTTGAAGAATGTAGAATGTGAATCGTTATGATTTACTATATTGTGTGTGTATTGTGTAAATACCAAGCATTTGAAATTAAAACCCATGACATTTTTACCAAGGAAATGCTGTATGGTGGAGAATCTCAGCAGAGAGACGCACATGTCATATTATACAATACGTACATACATGCAAAAAATACAATGTTTACAATCCATGTGAATCTACTACGGACTACGGATTACGCATAATGAGATGACATTATTACCGTATACTGTATACATTGAGCATTGTACATTGTACACATATCGTATATTCTACGTCATTGTTATAGGTCTCATGTATTTATTGGATGCTTACATACAATACATAGAAGAAGAAGACAAGGAGGAAGACGGAAAAGGAAACTAGACACCTTTGTGAGTTGCTCTTGATAGTTGCCATAATTTTGCGAGGAGCAGAGTGGTAAATTTGTTTTGGCATTGTGCAGCTGAACCTGAGCGAACGAGTATAGGAAGCAGCTAGATAGATAGTTATTGGCGTTGTTTGGTGAGTCTGTATTAGCTGTTGCACACACACACACACGACGAGAGTCAGTTGTGAATGGCAAATGGGATGCTTGATGTTTTTTTACAAAAGTCTGTCTGTAGACGATATGTGTATACACACATTATGTAGAAAGGAAAGAGGAGAGAGAGGTGAGTGAGTAATAAAATTGGTAAGGTCGATCTGTTCTGCCCCTGCTGTTGCTGCTTCCTCGGCTGTTACTGCTGCTGTCCGTGAACGAGAAAGTCATAAAGGAGGCTTTTAGGAGGCTCGAAAAAAGAAGAGACGAGTAGAGTAGACCAACAATCCTTTGCTTTCATCCTACTTTTTATCGTGGTCTATACTTTATAATGTATATTATAAGTATACATATACATATACATGGATATTATATTCTATTACGTTCTATGTCTACTCGGCATTGCCTTTTCATCTCCACATTCACATTCACATGCAAATTCACAGGCTATAATATGAAATATGAGGTAATCCAAAAGGCCCTTACTTACCAACTCCTGATTCACAATTCACAATTTACAACCACAAGCAGAATCAGAATCTAAACTGGGATGAAGATGAAAGTGAGAATGAGAAAAGAATGAAATGAACCAAAGCTGAATTTTAGCCACAATGAGGGAAAAAGTTGATGTGTGTGCTTATGCATAGGAAATGTGATCCTTAATTTAGGGTAAAGAGCCTAAAGTTTGATCTTTCGAGATTTTGAGATTTTGTTAATTGACCTTTTGTTTTACAGGGGTATGTAAGTGAACCAAAACTACAGAAAATCTATAGATTTTCTGAAAATAAATTTACACATTGAATTGCATTTTCTGTGCGAATTTTGTATGTGCCAATTTCCAACTTTCATCACCTCAATTAATCGCTATTGTTTGTGTATGTATAATGTATAAGCTAGCTGTTTTAGTTGAAAAGTCAGAGGGAAATTCGGGGCTGTCGGATTGACTGGAGCGGATAATAATGATGGAGAGATGTGTGTATGTACTCATTTGCTTATGTACACATGAATGACGTGGTGCACATTTTTCGCAGTGACTCGTGCGTTGTCAAGTTTGGTGTGAGTGACAAGGAGAATTTCCCGGGATTCCATCTCCCCAACAATTTACATAACGTGCCTTCTATATTCTACATATCTGCATACATAAATAGCGAGCGAAAATTAGGGAGCAAGAAAATGAGTCCTCTGTAGCTCTGGACAAAAAAGAGGACTTGCTCAGTCGCTTGCTGTCCATGTCCATCGGACGGCATATGTACAGATTTTGGTGTATATGTGTATGTATGTGTGTGGAATTTCAAGTGTCAGTCTGTCAGACTGGTCCAATGACAGTGACGATGATGTGCGAGACAGCTGGAGAGAAGGCGAAATAGCAATAGATAGAGAAAACGAAGACACGATGATACATTGAAGAGGAAGGGGAGACGAGCGTGATTGAGACGGAGCTGCTACACACACTTTTTCTGTTACTGTCGATTGTCTAGATATGTATAACATGTGCCTATGTATGTGCCAACATCCTACTTATACACAAATATAAATCCAAATACAAATACACAGAATATGTCATTACTTGTCACAGTCCACCATCATCAACACATTGCCTAAGCATAAAGCCACATCATAATTTCCCTGCTTACTTCATCACAAACGTATGTATTTCTTAGACGAAGGGTGACTAGGTATGTGAGGGAAAGAGGGCGAAGCTCCGAGAAAGCAAAGTATATAGATGGATTTTGAATTTGTTGTTGACAATCCTGGAGCTTGACTCAAGATTGCTGGATGCATCAACTCACCTCGTTTCCCGTTTATCCATGATCTTTCGTCTGATGGACTTATTCGTTACGTAGTATGTTTTTGGACGCGAACGTATATCAATGTTGTTCTTGCTTAGTTCGGTTCAAGGAGTCTGGGTAAACGGTAAATGCAATACAAACAGTTGTATATGTAGCCATGTATGATATAGGATATTTACCTTACACATATGTACATTGAACATACACAATTCATTTCCATGCGCTGCAAGTGGATGGAAATCCATTGGGCCGGAAATCCATGTATAATATGTAGTAGACAAAATGTATTACGGATAAAGTGCAAAATGCTCCCGCTGTTCCTATGCATGCTCAGATTGCAAGTATGCATGTAAGATTAGAGGCGAGTCATGAAATGCAACACTTTTGATACATGTTTTATACTGATACATTCTGACTTTATATTATATTATGCAGTACATATGCTGTGCTATAAAACTGCAATATTTTACCTCTTGAACTCCGTCCTCGATCATCGCCATCATCTCGCAGTCCAAGTCCTCAACTTTGAACCGGCGACAAAAAATCCAGTTTCAAGAAGCGATAAAGTCCATAAAATTGCCATCTTTCAGTCAATCAGCCCGGCATCGATTTGAACACTGACATATATATTGTGTAAACTGTAAACCTACTGCGTTTATTTATATTTTACCAAAAGAATCAGTCAGGGCCAACCTGTGATATTAAGCTAGCTTTTTCCTAATAGTTGTAAGTATGAAGGCTAGTACCAAAAAACGCAAATTTTGCTCAAAATTTGCTAGCCAACAACACAAATTTGCAGAATCCAACATATTTTTCCTGAAATTTTAACTAGCCGTTATAGTCAAAGAAGAGGGTTGGATTTTTCCCAGATTTTTGTGCGTAACCTGGCTTAGAAGCTGCTAAAATTTGCAGATTTTCCCTGACTGTGAATTTCTCTATCGAAAAATACAAAAAACTATACGTATACGTAATACATAGGCTTGTACATTGCACGCATATGCGCTTACATACTACATACATAAAATGTTGGGACTGGAAAGGTGAAAACTGTATTGAATTTTAGCTGTGTGTACAATGTACAATGTGTGCACAGTAGCTCACATGCCGTTGTCGTTGTTGTTGTTTCCTCTTGATAAAAATGGTGCAAGTTTGTGAATTTTGAGTGAGGGCTGAAGGTATTGTGAGGATTGGCGAGGGTAGATAGATGTGTGAGTGTGAATGTGAATGCTGTGAATATCTATGTGTGGCGAGCCATGTTTCAAAGCGGTGTCAGGGGGAAATCAGTCCTGAGAGCCTTGTCAATGACAACTTTCTCCCGTTTCCACTCAATATGACACTTATTCCTCTTTCCTCAACTATCTGTCTCTCTCTCTCTCTCTTTAAAGGTGGAGCAAACACAAAGCACAAACAAATAAGTGTGTGCAAAGTTGTGAGCTGGGATCTGGAGAAAGAAACAAGATTGCTCCATGCTTACGGATTCCGCTTAAATGTTTCCTATTTTTCGTCAATATTTGGCTACCACTTGCCCCTCAATTTAAACATACCTACATAAGTATTATACGAATATTCCCCTCGTACTCGTACACAAATTACTATAATGAAAGGTATAGTTCATAGTCTAGAATGTCTAATTTCTATATATAGGATAATTATTAGGGCTCGCAAAATTACACCTTTCATTTTTTCAAAGGTAAAAATAAATACATACAAAGTAAATAGGTTGACGCTGAGTGACAAAGACAAAGCCAATACTTGGGAGATAAAATGTAGATGGCAATTATCTTTAGATTTTTCCCCTCCCAGATTTTGCACTTCACGGGAATTTTATCTCACAATTTTTTAAGCGCAAATGCTCAAGTAAAATTGCCTGTAAATATAAACATGGCTTGGAAAAAAACGTATAATTTTGTAGGCCCTAAAATATTAATAGTACCTACCATAATAATATCCTAATAATATAATGCTAATGGTTTGTTTACAAATGAGGACATTTTTGTCCCCTTTCTTTGCTCATTCTCATAACACATACATACATATAGAGAATACACGAGACGTCAAATAGAAAGAGCTAACTTAACATCATGTAATATATTGCATGCTTAGGATGAGAAGAAGAAGTGAAGAAGGTTGATATTTAGGAACTGGAGCATCATAAGAAACAATTAGGACACAATATATAATTTAATAATAATAATAATAATATGATGATGATGTTGATGGTCGAGGAAGGAAAGATGATGCATTTGGGAGCAGTTTGTGTGTATTTGTATGTATGTATGTATGTGTAATGTTTATATGTGAATGAGTCTGTGTGTGGAGTTGGAGTGTGGACGATGAATTGGACGTGCTAAATGCTAAATGGGTCAGACGGCGAGGGAGAGAAAGAGAAGCTTCTATTATATAATAAAATATGTAAAACTTGACATTTAGCATGTATCCATTTCATCATGACTGTATAACGATGATGATGATGATGATGGTGAAGAATATTAGTCAGTGTAATAATATAATATAGCATAATATACTTAATATCATAAAATGTAGAGAGTGAGGAAGAGACTGCAGACAGTTTCCTCTTGTTGTTGTGTGTGTGTGTGTGTATGTGTGCGACTCTGGACTGGATCTGGACGGCCAAGCAAAGTCAAGTCAATTCAAGTCGACTCAACTCGACTTGACTCGACATTCGTCCATTCCCATTTTATACCATTATATGCAAGAGTTAAAGTGAAAATAGAGGAAGAGCGAGCATTTCTAAATTGGGGAGCTGTGATGAAGAGCGCTCTCTTTTCATACATATAATATGTTGTATATAATGGGCAGATAGAAAATATATAAGAGCTAATAGACTTATTCGCGTGCTATTATAATGCTCGTATTATACATATAGACGACCACGATGATGTTTTACGATTACACGACTAGCCCCAGCACTACATTAATCCGCGCTCTCTTTCTCTCCGCCTCTTTTCTCTTTTGATCGTTGGCTGTCTGTTTTTTGCTTGTTTTTTTCCACCGCGTGTCATGGACTGCCGTCCGTCGATGGACTCAACTCGACACTCGACTCGACTCGATGAATGGACCTTCCCTGTGACTTCTCTCTTTTCTCTCGTTTAGCTCAATCTCCAAACTCCCATTATTACACTTTCGGCCAGAGAAAAATGCATCAGTCTCAGTTTCACTCTCAATATCAGTGGAGCAAAAAGCACAAAAAACTTGAGAGAAAAAACGAGAGAAAGCACAGACATACACATAGACACAGACACAGCGAGGAAAAAGTCAAAGTCAATTTGGAAAAAAGGGATGGAATAGCCATGGCAAGTGTTATTTGGGCAGACTTTTCATCCTCCTTCGCAATCTCTTCGTCCTCGTCGTCGTTGATGGTGCATGTGGGTTCTTGATCGTCTTTTCCTTGGTTGTCGCCACCACGGCCACAATCAGCCTCCTGATCTCTTTGTATGTATATTGAATATATCCCCATATATGTATATATATGCATGCACATTTATATGGAATCAAATAGAGTGGACAAGTGGGAATGAGACCCCCACACAAAAAAACTTGACATTCATTCATCCATCCCTTTCGATCCATGTTCTATATGTATGTATATTCAGTCCACTTGGTACAAATTCTCTATCCGAGGATTCTGGGCACAGGAAACGGTATCCAGAACACGACGACGACGACTCTGGAAAACTGGACAAGAGGGTAAAGATTCGGAAATTCCAAGAGTAAAAAGGAAACGGATCTCAAAGGAAGAGCAAAAGCGACCGACTTATCCTTTTATTGGCTTCCTCATAAAATCCTCTCGTAAACACTTGTCCAGCAGCAAATGAGGGCCAATTTTGCAAAAAATGAATGCTGCTTCCTTCTTCTTACGATTATGGTGATTTTTATACCGTCAAAATGTGTACATGTAAATGTGTCTCTAAAACTTGGTTTTATTTTATTGTATTATTCAATAAAATGTTATGTCGTCAAATGTTGAATCGGTTTCTTTACAAAACAAGCATCGTGCATCTTGTAAGTTTCTGCTGGAAAATGGAAAAAATGTATGTACGTACGATGCCAAATATCGAATTTGAAACGAAAATGCGAAAATGAGATTGGCCTTTTTTCGTGGGAAAAAGAAAGTGGTCCACGTTTTTTGTCCCTTTGGCCTCCATCGTTGTCTTTGCCTTTGTCTTTGTCCTGGAGATGGAAGTAATGGAATTTCCACCGGAGAATGTTCCGCGTTCAAAGGGTGTATGTATAAGGTGAGATTGGGTTTCATAGGATTTTCCGTGGTGTATGTATGTAATTGAACTGGCACCTGGAGCTCTCCAGATATACAGTTGGGACTTTGTGTATATGTGGAATCCTTTCCCTCCCACAAGTTTCCCTGGAATTTCATCCACAACTATTTTTGCCACTCTGATGACGAATGCGAGTGACTACAAACGTACATACATTTATATAGGATTTACATTATAATTGATAATGATGACGACTGGAACGAGGAGCTTATGTATGTACAATGTACATACATATGTATGACTTGAGCCTGATGTTGGAAAAACAAAAGGAAATGCGGAATTGAATTCGGATAGGAGACAATGAGATTGGCGGAATGGCGCAAAGTAATGTAATTTGAGCCGAGGAAAAAGTACCTCGAGGGACCCACCGCCCAAGAAAAAAAGAGCGCTAGTTCATTATTGCAAGGAAAGTTACACCTCCAACTGAATAGAGCGACTAAGTTTATATTTTATACTCGATATTTGCGGATTTATGTATGTACATATGTACGTAAGAGCAAGTCACGTGGATGACTTGAGCTTCCTTTTAATAGATAGATAGAGAGAAGAGAGGATCCACAAAAACAACAATCACGACACTTGTTTTCTCATTTCCTTTCACTATGAATCCAATCCGATCCAATGCACAGATCCCGGAATTCTAAACACTTTCTCTCTGGAGGGAAAGCCAAAACCAAAACCAAGGCTATGTATATTCGAGATGGAACGTGGAAATTCGGAGGACGGAGTTTGAGCTCTGTATAAATCTCTATGTACATGTTCGATCCGCCGCTTATTTCTTATGGGAAAAGTGGAATGGAAAAATAGCAGAGTATATAATATGTACATTATACATACATACAGAGAAAGCGTAGTTCTCTCATCATCATCAGCGTCATCGTCATCGTCCCCGTCCCAGGCAGCGAACTCCTCGAATAAATAAGAAATGAGTACACGAAAAGGGCTGAAAGAAAAAAGGGTAAAGTAAGTAGTAGAGAAAGCAAAAGAAAACGAAAAAGAAAGCACGCGGAGAACACGGAGCAAAGGGAAAGGATGACAAATCCACTTTCAACATTTTCGACAATCACAAACGAGCTTTAGAGCGCGCTCAGGGAAAATCTCACCCAAAAAAATCCAACCACATGTTTAAACAACTTTCAACTTTCGCTCTGGCACAAGTACACACATTTTTCAAACCAAGTCTTATGTATGTACAATGTACAATGTACAGGAGTTACATCTTTTTCTTACTCTCCCAGTTTCTCCACTTGTTTTTTTTGCTGCTCGTTTTTTGTAAAACGAAAAAGTGCAACTAAAACGAGAGGGAGGAGACGAGGAGACAGACTAAATTTTCATCAAGTTTTACCCGGGTTGTATAGCCTGACTTGCGGGGCAGAGAGGAGTAGAACCTTTAGTTAAGTTGCCTTGGATTTTTATCTCCCGTTTTTTGGTAGTAGAGTTGTAACCTCCTCTCCTCTATTTTGGCAATCTCGATACTTGCTCGTGATTTTATCTTTGCCGCTGCCGTTTCTGTCCTGCCCTAGCCATCGCCAATACATACTCGTACAAGGCAACAAACCGACGATGATACTTTATTTCACTTTATCTCCCGGTAAAATGGTTTCTTGCTTCACTTTTTATATTTTCCTCGGCAAGTTTCACGTCATACGTACATATAAGACACCCGTATAAGAGATACGGATATTAGTATCGAGAAAAAGGACCAAAAGCAAAAAGAAGGTAACCTGACGATGATGATGATCATCATCATCTTCAAGATATATCATAGTTTCTTTTTTCTATCTATCCTTCTCTTTGGTTTCGTCAAAGTTTTTAATCAAATCCGGTGAGTTTCGGCCCTACTCACTAGTCACACTGCGTACTATATGTATGTATGTGTAATGTATATAATACCTCCTGGATTTCCACCTGAAGACCCAGACCTGCTCAAAAGTTGGTGACAACTTGGAGAAAGACAAATCTCAAATTTTGTTATACCTACATACTTTTCTCTCATGCCTTCTTTCCAGGGGCATTCTTCCTCCCGTTTTCCGTTATTTGGAAGAATGGCCCATATTTATCTTGGGAAATGATCAAATATGATCAATGAGCGTTGGAGGAGTCGAGGAGACGGAGAGAGAGAGAGAGAGAGAGCAAGAGAGAAGTCCTTTGCAAAAGTTTTTAGTAAAAAGGTTTTCGCCTTCTTCGCCTTGCTTTTGATGAAGGAAAAATATTTGCCAATATAACCACACAGCATATATGTATAAGATGAAATTGAAACCCTGGTCTGGTATCTGTTTATGAAACATCCGTGGGTTTCCATGGTTTCGCCGGCTTGAAGGCCTCCACCATCCCACCATCATCCGGTGTGAAATAATATTATGATATGATATGTATCTATCATATAATATGTACATTGTACATGAAACGTGAAATGTACAAGAAAATAAAGTGCAAATTGCAGTGTGGCCGTGGTAAAAATCCGAGATGAGTCCACATTCGCATTCCACGCGGAATTCTGAATTTTTTTCGTGAGAGTCGGCCGGCGAAATGGTTTTTGGTCATTTCCGATGCGATGGTCAATGATTTTAGGGGATTTCCGAGGACGTGAAGTGAATTATGAAAAACGACGACTACCCACTACCACTGCCGTTTCAGTGTCCGTCCATGTATAATGTATACATATTATACATTATATAGGCACTGGGGGAAATGAGCCTAGTTTTCCGCTTGCCCAGCCAAAAAATTCCCCAGCGCCTAATAGATAGATAGACCAGGAATCAACATCAAATTTTGAGGACGATGCACGTAATAAAATTGTATGTACAATGTACATACATTTTTGTATAATGAGAGACACTTGGCAATTTGTGCAATTTCCCGATGAGTTTGTGATGCTTGAATTCCCTTCTACTGATATAAATGTAAGCTGAGTAATTTCAGACAAATTAGAAATAAGCCCAGGGAGAAAATTGGAAATACATAATAATCTTGTGGATACATACATGCTTGTATAATGAAGGAACCTTATCCAACTTCTTGCAATTCATTCATTTGGAAGTTCACCTGAGCTTCCCCGTTCTATATTTCCCCGTTTCATGTTGCAAAAAAATCCTTGTCAGATTCGGATTCCCCTTTAAAATGAGATCAAATCCATTCGTCCGTTGAATGAGGAGATGGGGAGTTATCCTTATAAAGTGTGTCTCATATTCTCATATGGCTTTTGTCTATTTTGCCTTTGTCATTTTATTCGTCCTCGCATTGTCAACTTCAGAGAGAGAGACAAAAGCTCTGTCATCCTTTATGCATGTATGTATTATAGAGAAGGATTTCATCTCTGTACTTCTAGGTAAGATCATCATCATCATCGTAATCATTGACGATTCTTCTCCAATCTATAACAATTTCATATTGATTTTTCCACGTTCACCGCCACAATAACAACAGCAACAAAAGGTTGACTCAAATCCACTCTCATTCACAAACATTGACAAAAAACAAAAGCCTTTCCCCACTTGCACTGATTAAAATCGATACCATCCTTTGCTTTACCCTTTTTTTTGCTAATCATTTTCTAAATTAAATTGTTAAGGATGCATAATGTAATATTTAAATTGTATACCGTAAAGCCTCAATTAAATTCCCACGGAATAATTTGCATACTTGTATTTTTTTGCAAAGAAGGAAGTATATTTGAAGGTAGGACTATAATTGAGGTTTTACGGTAGTGCATATGAGCGTACTTGAGGATATTTAACATTAAATGATATTGAGTACAGTGCCAGGAAAGTAACTGGCAATAACTGTGTATACAAGCAAGGCTAATGTGCACTGTGTTTGTTTGTTGTTGTTTATTTGTGGGTAAACAGGGACTCGATTCTTCTGCAGTCAGCTGGTGGCTCCGATCCGGGACGAGAATGGAGACATCTGCTTGTACATTCTCAATTACGAGGACTTGACGGCGACGAGTCAGGACGAAGCATCTCCTCCAGAGGCTCCCAATCACCTCCTCTCCAGATGTAAGCAGCCCCCAAGTTTTTTTTATTCGTTCACTGTCTTTTTTACAGTTTTTTACCGTAATTCAGTCCTTTAATTTTTTTGGGAACGTTTGGCTGTGCTCGTAAAGATTACAGATTTGCTTAAAATTGAATTGGCAAGCAGTTTTCAGCTTGAAATTTGTACAATATTATAGAAAAGATAAGATACTGTGTGCCGTGATAAAAAGCCCCAAAGAGACTTTTAATTGCCGTTTAAGTGGCTCGTAAAATGAAGGCGAGCCGAGGATACTCATCAGATAAGCGAGAACAGTGCATAATATATTATGTACCTACTCAAGCTCTAAAAAGTCTTTTTGCTTGATTTGTCCTCTAGTCAAAAGCTTTTCTCATAAAATCGCTGGAGAACTTCCAGTAGGAACTGCAAACTGCAGCTGAAATGGGAATATGACGGAAATTATTTTAGATGCATAATTATATGCCGCAAAGTTATCTGTAGATAATTTATCTGTTTTACTAGCTTACTTAATTGTATATCAATTTGTTAGTCAGTTTTTTGTAAAATTTGCAAACTTTTCTTAAAAATTGCAGTTGACAGAGCGAAGCAGTCGGTTCGTCAGTCGTTGAGGAGGAAGAGTCCCCGGAACTCGAGTATGAAGAAGGGAGGAGATGGGGAGGGCGGTTCAGTGACATCCACCCCGACCCCACATCACCACAACCCCACGGAAATTGTGATAGAACCCAAAGTTCAAAAGGCTTGTTCTGGTGACCTGCCGAGACATTCCGAGTCCGTGGCGGATGTGAAGAGTGGTGGAGGTGGTGGTGGAATGGTTCATCCCTGGAATCAACCCGGACGTCGTCCCCATGGAGGCTCCGCAAAGTCATATCAACAGCATCCGCTCCGAGACTCTCCCGCCCGGGCGGCCGCCATTCCACAGAGCAGCTCCGCCGTCTTCTCCGCTCAAAGCTCTCAGCTCAAGGGGGAAACTGAGCGTCTCATTAGGTAAAAGTATAAAAATGTCATAGTCAGGTTGATGTACATTTTTCTGGATGTAAATAAGCATCTTTTGCTAAAATGTCTATACATACATACATACGTGCCTCTATTGAATATTTGCAGGTTTACCCGGAAGGGGCAGGAGAAGCCGGTTTTCGCGAGTCATTCCAGCAGTTTTGCAAAGTCGCCGCCGTCGGTGATCGTTGGTGGAATTGAAGGTGGAGGTGGGATCGGTGTTCATCCTTCCGCCTCCACCTTTTCCATTGTGAGGGAGGTGAGAAATCATGGATCATTGTTGATCATTTAAAAGGGCAAAAGATTATAGTGTCGAACTTTATTATCTTACATGAATACTATACATGATACATTTCTTAGGAGATTGGAGGGGGAGGAGGTGGGCGAGAATGGGGTTCAACGTCATCTCGAGCTCCTCCTTTGACCCCGTCAACCGTGGCTGCCCAGTCCATCGCTCAGCTCCGCACCGCAACCTCTCTTGACCGCATCGAATCCGTGTCGACGCAAGTCGTACCAATTATGCCTTCGCGATCATCCACCACCGCAAACCGTAAGTGGTCAATTTATTTATTTAACCAATTTAGAGCCTTCAGGTTTGTCACTCTATCTATCAGTATTTGCAGTTATTATTCACGCCATGAAATTGATATTTATATTGATATTATTTGGGGATAAACCTCTCAAGCTCAATTTAATCATTTCTTTCTATCGCTAGTTAATTATAGTATACATATACTCAATACTTTTATCATATTATCCAAGTATCACAAACAGTCAAATTAAATACGTAGAGAAGTATAATATATGATATTATTATGTATGTTAAGCATCAACGATCAAATCAATCAGGAAAGGGAAATTATACGATGCATTAAGTCTGATTTTTATTTCTCCATGTATTATATTTATTTTTGCATACCTACAAACTACGATACGATACGAAAAGACGAAGGCTATGGGATTATTGATCCAAACAAATGTAACTACCAACTGTAATTAATTATAATCATTTTTATTACATAATATTACACATATACAATATTCAGTATATTTAACAGTTTCTACTTCATACTATAAATTCCAGTATTAGTCTGTTGACTGTGTGTATTATGCGTACACTTGTTCTTGTATAATATTTACTTATGGCTAGTAAGATGATTAGAAAAGTGTCGTGTTTGTCCATATAAAAGTCATATGCATATGCATACATATTACCAGTTGCGAAAAGCCTTTACATGTGTATGTAATTGTTATAAAAAATAGGACTAGCGCAAAATTTCATAGAATTTTGCATATTATTATGTTCAAGTATTTATGTATTTGAGTAGTTTCTCTCGTTTTGTCTCTCTTTGCCTCCGTCTTTCGTTGTATGTATGTACAATGTACATAAGTGCATAAGTAAATACTTTTATTGTAATATTTATAATAGACTTTTATTCCCACTCATACAT
>JAQIVE010004303.1:0-14805 GCA_034698285.1 Sminthurinus bimaculatus | reverse complement strand
GTTGTATTGAAAAAATTTTAAAATGAAATTAATTTTTTTTTCTACTCTGACCTCCGATCTTTGACCTCTTTGAGGAGAAACTTACACTTTATCGATTTTGACCAAATATAGTTTAAGCATGGTTTTATGAGTGCTAGTTTCTTATTTTGTTCTGCAAGATATAAAATTCATCGTTTGGGAGGGTTGCATCACCCTAGTGCACATTGTGTGCTGACAATGATTCCACCAGTTCATAATTATTTGTAATTTGTAATAACTTAACAAGAGGAGTTCGCAGGTAATATTTTATTCAGAGTAATAATAATAATAATATATGTAATATATGTACATAGGTAATGGTCAACAGATATAATATGTTTTTATGTGCATAGTATACCAGAGTTCATCCACAGTATATTTTTTATTAGAACGCAAAAGTAATTTAGTTCTTATTTTTTACATCATCATAATAATAGATTGTCGATTGTCTTGAAATTATAATATAGGTAGAGAAATGAGAGTAGTAAGCAAAATACTAGGTACTATAATGATGTACGTATGTAACAATTTTTCGAACAATAGGAATATAATCGTTTTGTTTAGCACGTAGTATATTAGTTATTACTAATTACTTCATATCTTTTTAAATAACATATGATCACAACGTCAAATAGCTGAAAGTTTTTAAGTGTTAAGCAAACGATATAGTATTAAATAATAATTACAAATTTCATATCTCTGCGTTTTTTCAATTCGATTCCGAAAAATCACAACCACCAGCAGCAGCAATATATAATGGCTATCCAATATAGCATATTATATTTAAACATTATGTTGTATTGACATAAGTACATTACATAGTTTAGTTTTTACCAATATTTTTTATACAATTTGTTTTTTACATTTTACATCTTGTGATTGTGAAGTTTTGTTTGTGTAATTAATTTCTCTTCGTAATTTCTTTATACTTAATGCAACAGGCGCATTTTATTTCATATTAAGGGATGAGTAGTCAGGTAAGTCGTATAAACGTTTTAATAAAGCTCTTTTTAGCATTAGTAATAAGTACATACAAATTACAGTTTACAATTTACAATACAAGACTGAATGCATGTCAGTATTTTCACAAGAAAGCATTTTGGGCTTTTATAAACGAAAGAACAACAAGCGCTGGACAATCTGAGGAACTTTTTTTGTAAAATGGTGTAAATAAACAAAGAGTTAGAGCTCTCAACCCGATGAACAGTATACTTAAATGATAAATCATGTTAATATTTGTGTACCACTGCACAAAATGCGCCCGGTACAAAGTTTTGTTGTCAGTGACAACTTGTCACTGCTCACCGGGTAGATTCCCATTATTTTGGAATGTGTATTAATTACATAGTAAATATACATATTTTATAGAACAAGTATTAATTATTAGATATACCTACAATATACATCATAGATAGCACAATATTTTTATTTTTCATAATGTAGGAAACCTTCATTGAAATATATAGTAAATGGATAATATTAAAAAACACTTACAAGGTTAAAGGGGTAAAAGATTAATCTAAAACGGTACTAAAAAGGTTAGTCTAAAATAGAGGAGATGTACATTATAGGAATATCGGATGATAATATTATATTATTGTGTACCTACTTTGATATAGCTTTCGTTCGGTGGAGTTAGATTGAACTATACATATAAATGTGTATATATGTATATTAATGTATACATGGTATATGATTGTAAAATGCATCATGGTTATTCATTGATAAAAGATAGTACATAAGTAGACATAACACTAATATTACTGACTATTGATAAATGTAGTGTTAATTTATAATTATAATTATTTAGGCAATTGGCAGTTACTTAAGAGAAGCGTGCAGTATTTTTAAGTATACACTGTGCTGTTTCCGCTGTCTTAATATATATACATGTTGTACATAAAACATATGTATAGTATATCGTACACGTTACTTTTTGAATATAGACAAAAGGATACGTATAATTATTTAGAATAGTAACAATATTTAGTTGTTTCTCCTTCTGGAAGCATTTTTCATCATTTTTTTCAGAAAAGTATTTTGTCAATTTTTATTATTCTATCTTTTATCTCGAGTATCATTTCTGGCCTATTTGATTGCGTTCATATTTGTTACATTTACATGGACAAAGAGCGAGGATGGGGCTAAAGATGTTCCTCTCATCGACGTTAAGTGAACGTGACGATAGCCTGAAATAATACAATACCATAAATAACATAAAACATCAATGTTAAACAACTTGGTTCAAAAAAATGATCAAAAAGGTAACAAGCTCCATAAAAATAAAATAACACGTTGTATGTATCTGTACATATGTACGTATGTTAGATGTACATGTACCTGTTGTAAGAGCGCTGAACGGAACACCATAATGTGCCAATGTAGCATCAGTCGCTGTTTGGGAGTAGTCATACACTCTAAAAAGCAGGAGTGAAAGGTCTGGACAACGAACTCTGAACTGGAACCTTTCGTCCCACAGAGGATTAAAGCCATTGTTTCGAATTACTTTGGTCTGGTGTTTTGCTTTATCTTGTGCTAATCCAATAACCTGAAGGATAAAAAGATTAAAGCGTTTTGTGTGTTTTACACTGTTGAAATTTTCATTAAGAAAATACCGTGACACATTTTTCAACCGTACTTGAGCAATATCTTTTTACCTTAACTTCAACATATGGGTCCACAACTTCACTCTTGCCGGGAGCCTTTGGTAAATGTTGTCCACTGCAGCGAAAAATTTAACATTATTTAATTACTGTAAAATTTTGACAAAACTCGTACATGCATTAATATTATTTATGCAAATGTTTACCTTATAACTCTAACAGTGAGAAGAACGCCTTGATTTTTTTCGAGAGGTGCACTTGGGTTAAATCGAGAGGTTGGGTTCCTTAGAATCTCAGGTTTTAGCACATACCCGGAAACTCCGTTCTCCGAGAACCATGCCGTGTTATAAAAATTGGGCATATCCTCAGTCTGCATATTTAGGGTAACAAGCTGACAGCCGGCTGTCCAATAACTATATGTATACAGAAGAGAAAACACATATTACACGTTCATCATAATTTTACTCCCATTTTATTAGGTCAATTTCTCACCATACTTGTATAGGTATAAGTAATAATTAAAATTAACATATTCCGTGACGCCTTTCATGGTGTAGCTTTTAGAGGAATAACTAATATGAAGAAAGAAGGAAGGAGAAAAGAGTATTATTACGGCATTGGATTAAAATTAGATGAGGTGGTTCGACTCCCGGCTGGGAAGACTTTTGAAATCTGCCGTTTATTGAAATCAACAAAATCTGCTCCCGATTCCGATATCAACTTCAAGGCTTTCGACTCGGCAAACGAACTCGAGTGATATGGCTTTCCCCTCTCCTTCGACTCGGCAAAACTAAATACATACATACATACACACACATAAAAGGAATGCTTATCATCATCATCATCATCTTCCTTCTCGCAGAAAAATGCAAACGAGGGTATAAAAAACATATTATCATTTTCCCCATTTGCATTCATCCCGTATAATATGTATAAAGCTGTAATTTCATTCCACTTCCAGCTACAGCTCAAAAAGTTCTCGTCGTTTAAATAGAGACTAACTTCATGTACATATATACAATATACACATGAGCAAAGAAGTGCAGATAGAAAGCTGGAAGTAAAGTAACTATAAAATAAAATACAATGATGCTATTGGATTTAGATTTGGATTATTAGATTAAACACAGTGTGGAGCCTCACCTATGGAAATGAACGCCTTGAAGAATATTTACTAAATTGGATAACTCCATCGAGACTCCTTTCTGCATGGAAAATAAAGCCAAAAAAGACCATAACATGTATTATATAGCCGTTCAGTTTAATTAATTTCATCGTAAAACGGAGGAAGAAACGCGAAAGTTAAAACAATTCCAACATTTGTTCACAGGTGCTCATTTTTCTCAGTTGGTGAAATGGAGAGATGGATCAGGATTAAGTTGATGAGATTTCGCTCCTTTTTCTTTCCATTTAAGAAATCATTACTAAAAATGAGGAAAATATACCGTCTTTCATACATAATTTACCTTTTTTTCCGTTTTTCCCTCGCCGTCAATGTAGTCAATCGAATCTTCCAAATCACTGTCGTCAGACTCGTCCAAGCTTTCCATACTCGCCTATAATAATACATAATGTTTCATTCAGATTTGAATCACAAAAAATCAATCTCCTTGAATGTCAATCCATTATTTAAGAGTATAGAAAATTTTCGAAAAATCCGTTAAAATCTCACCCTGGGAGGTTCTTCTTCAGTAATGTCCAGTCCGTCATCAATTCCGCTGATGCTATGAGACTGTCGGGATTGTTCACTCAACGGACTGCCCGGCACTGACGATGCCCCTCCATCCGCCTCCTCCTCCTCCTGCCTCTCTTGAGGACTTGGACTGGGATTTGGATTTGGATTTGGACTGTCCACCTTCAGTTTTTGCGGGCTGGTGGCGGGACTCGGAACAGTTGAGGACACACTACTCCTCTTCTTGCCCCGGATGATGACCTTGCACTTGAGCTGCTCGGGACTGGGAAGTTTCTCCATGTCCGTGTCCAGCTCCTCGCTGTACAGCATATCTCCGAGGATATTCTTAAGATGTTCCACCATCTTCTTTTGGTAGGGTTCGCTGCAGTGGTTCTCCAGCCCCAGGATGATGGGGTATTGAGAGGTGGCAAAGGCGTAGGGCTTGACCGCATCCGAGAGGACCTCCTTGAACCGGATTTTGGTGGTGAGGGTGTAGCCGTGGTAAATGATGGGCTCGTCATCATCCCCGTCCCAACAGTCCAGCTCCACACACCGGCAGCCCCGCTTGAAAGCGTCCACGTAGCCCTCCACCGAGCTCGAGCCGGACAGTTGATTCCCGATCAGATACGTGTTGTGGCTGGCCGAAATAAAGTAGTCGGCCAAGGGTCGAGTCATGTCCTGCCACACGGTCCGGTGACTCTGGTTGAAGAGGTCAAACTTGGGGGAGAGGAGCATGTTGGTGAAGCCGGAGAGGGACATTTGTCCGGATTTACTCAGCTCCGCCTGCTCGTAGATCGTTATTAGCTGCTTGGCCTCGTCCACACTGATCGTCGAGAAGGAGTCTCCCTGCTCCTTCTGAAGGAACTGACACAAGGCGTTTGCACTCAAGAAATTCGAGTCCTCCGCATAACTAGAACAGTTTCAAAAACATACATATGAAGAAATTTTTAAACAGGGAGCAAAATCCAAAATCCTCAAAATTGGAAACATTGACAAGTTCAAAGGATACTAAATTGTATAATAAAATGTACATGTAATACATACAATAAAAAGACAAAGACAGAAGGACAAGCAAAAAAGAATTTTCCATTTGAAAGAATCTAAAGTTTTCACAGCCATTCATTCAACCAAGTTTCAACTCGGTTGTACGCTAAATGATCTTTTCTCTCTCGTGCTTATTTTTTCCGTTATATTCTGTGTAGAACAAGGAGAAAGCTTTCCTTTTCCTCATAATGTAGGGATATACATAAAATGGATATAGGCAATCGGCACCAAAGTTTTTGGTTTATTCTTTCAGTCACGTCACATCCAATAAAGCAAGACTTTGTATAATACAGATATGTATGCAGCTACAATGTGTACAACGCTTCAGTAAAGAGGTTTGACATCAATTAAATATTTCAAAATGTTCTGCCTTTCATTTTGGCATGTGTTTGTTTTTTACTTTTTAGTAGTTTTTGACATTTTGGCCTGTTTTTTTACTGTGTGTAGTAAAAGTTGTCCTATAAAAATATATAAATTTACGAAAAATGAGCGTGGAAAAAAAAGTGTCAAAACTCCCTAAAAATACAACATCAAGCGCATACATACATAATGTGCAAGGAAAAGTGTTTAGTGAGACCAAAGACTGAAGGATATCGTACAAACTACAAACTCTTTAGAGGCTTTTGTACATTTTATGCTTTACACAAGTAAAAGTTGGGGACATTTTATTTGGATGAATGGGAATGAAATAGAAAATAGAAACAGAGAGAGAGAGCGAGAGAAAGTGTACAATACTTGTGTGTACAAAAGAAAGAAAGAAAGAAAAAGAGAAAGGAGACTAATTGGATTTGGTGTTACTCCACTTTGACTTTCTCCTTGTATGTATATCTCCATGGTTTCCTTCATTCATTCATTCGCTATTGTGCACATTGCACATTATATTATTATGTACATAATACATATACATACATGCAATACATGAGACTCACTTACTTGGAAAATATTCTCTCAATTTCGGGTCGTTGGAGGAGTTTAAAGTAGAAGGAGACGAATTCATCCTCGTCGAGAACTTCGGGGTTGTTGTGGGAGGAGGGAGAGGAGGAGGAAGCGGAGGCTTTGCCCTTGTCTCCTTTGGACTTGGGACTGGTTGCTGCATTGGTACTCCGACGGACGTTGGCCTCGTTGAATAGTTCCCGGGCTTTCTTTTCCTCCATGGTGATGTTCAAGTGCTTGAGGAGCTTCATGGTCTCGGGGAAGCTCAGACACTTGTTTTTATCCACATCCGCCGCGTTGAACTTCCTCCGCAGCCAAATCTCGTAGGACTGCTCCTGCTCCGCGGACTTGTGTGCACTCACCAAATGATTAAGGGCTCGTACCTTGAGTACAAAATACATACATACAAAAATACAATACAATACATTATAACACACGAGACATACAGGGAAATAACATAAAATAACATGACATGACATGCACGATATGCATTATGTATGTATGCATGCATGCATGACATGGGAAAAAAAGACGCAGCGCTATACTAAACGTACCACGTATATGATATGAGGAATGAAGATGAAAATGAAATAACTCGTCAGAGGAAAGACAAAAGTCCTAAGTCGTAAAGATTTCCCCGACTGAGCTTTTCACTTCCTCTCTAACAATATTCTACATCATACATTATACATATACCTATATCTACGTAGAGCTTATATTTAACTAACATCTCGTATGTATGTGTATATGTATATTGCATTTAGGTTTGTCTATGCTTTATCCTCCTTTTTGTTCTTGTGTTTTTTGGTTCCCTCGTGACAGGAGACAAAATATATCTAAAGCATGGAATTCTGTTGTAAAACTAGCTATTTTAATCTACACTCTACAGTTTCACATATACGTAACATAACATATTATTATTTATGTCCATATGTACGACTCGGGACACATAATAGTAAAATGTAATGTCAACTATGTATGCACTATGCTGTGAAACTCTCAACTCTCAAAATAAAATTAAATACACCAACCACTGTGTGGTCTCTATAATTCTCCGTAAACAGAGAGTTTTGTACAACTTGTCTGTCTCTTCGTGTCTTTTGTCTTAGGTAAAAATTGTTGAGTGTTGTGAGTAGATAGTAGATAGGTGGGCAATTTTTAAAGGTTTGTCCAGAAAACGTTCCACACTTATCATCAAAATAGAGGGGACTGAACATTGAGTCGACTCAAGTGGTGTTGAGTTACATACATACATACATAATATTTATCATTATCACTCGTCCACTTTCTCCACTTTGACTTTGATTGGTTTTTCGTTCTGGCTATATACTTTGTGGTTTGGATTTCAGAGTTTCAATTTAGGGTTAAGTGGAAAGCTTTCTATATTTTTTCAAGTATCTTTTTAACTGATGAAAGTATATATACAATATATGTATTAGCGTGTTAAACAATTTTCAGAACCATGAGTTCAACTTGAATCGAAACCCAAGCTGAATGAGTATTGGAGAGGAAAAAAAGGGTCGAGTCTCGAATTAGTCCACTTTCAAGGGGTTTAACTTTCACTTTTGCAGTTTTAAACCTAATTAGATTCTATTTTCATTAGCCGTTTGAGCAGTTTGATGTTTGTTTGTTATACATAATACATAATAAACTGCACATTTTGTCCTGCCTGCATAATGTACATGTATTGTGTCTCGTTAGACAAAAAAGTTTCACGCATTTTTTCTATCTATAATATACTTTGACCAATGAGCATAACATGGAGAAAGTGGATGGGATGAAAATTATGGAAATGGAAGATTGAGAAAAATTCACAAAAATGTTGAATTTGGAATTATAATTTATAAAGTGTGCATTTAACTATACCCATTTGTCTGCAATTTCCTCCTTTGGAGCCATCAAGTCCAGGGTCTCTTGTCGAGGTCCGTAAATTATGGAGAAGCAAGCTCGCTGTACGAAACAACAAAAATAAAGAAGCTTCTTAGCACTTTACTTGAGAAGTCTGGAGAAACTTACATCGCGTACTACGTATTACTGTATTCTCAACTTATTGTAGGTACATTCCCTTAGAAAAAAATGCAGCCAACTTATATATCATGAAATTTTGACATGATTTTGGTCAAAAATCTTCGCCTCAATTTTGATCAACTTTTCATGAGATATTGATGAAATAGGACGAAAATCGCATCAAAAGTTGTCAATATTTTTAAATCTCATCAAATTTTCATGAGATTTGATAACATTTTTTTCCAAGGGTTGTATATGCTATGCTGCATGCTATGTATGATATGATACCTCATCAACTTCGGACTTGTACCCGGGTTTCTTTGCCCGTTTCTTTTCCTCACTCGCCCCCACGGCATTGAACACATCCGTCTTCCAGCCCTTCCTCACGTCGATGATCTCGCCCAGCTCAACTGCAATCCAATCATATACATACATACATATTATATAATTTATCATCATTGCATTTCATTATGTACATACTTATGTACATATTGTATCATGCAATTGATTAAAATCAACACGCCGTGTTTCAATTAATCCAAGGCCAAACAAATATATATATAAATAAATCATCTTATTTTATATACATATTATTATCTTGAGCTTTACAATTGCACGACTAGAATTATAATAATTTCTATGTATGTATCCCTTAAATGATATAAGGTGTAGTAATACAATGTAATACATTGGTCTTCTTCTTACTTTGTCTTTTCTCTTTGCCTCTGCAGGTGTTGTACTTGTAGGTGGGTTCGTAGCGAATGCTCATGTCATTAATGTCTAGGGTGAATCTCCGCCGAAACCATTTGGACACGCTCCTCACTTTCCACAAGTGAGTTCCGTCCGCCTGCAGGTTCTTTATTACTTCCTCCAGACCCGGAGCTCGCTCCAATAAATCTACATCCAAGACAAACAAAAAACATTATTAGTATAATATGGTATATGCTATATCTTTTTACCCCCTCCTAACTAAATTGTCACAATACATAATAAAATTATAAAATATCATCAACAACTTGCGCTATTTATTTATGTTACCAATTTACAGCCATCATCATCATTTTCAATAATGATAATACGAGATAATAAAGACGAAAGATACAATTATAACGTAAATTTAATCAATGAATGCACAATAATTAATAATTATTATAGTCATAATTTCAACCCACAAATAATTCCTTGTTATTCTTGTCATAAACTAATAACCTGGCTCATCATAACTAAAATTCACGCATATAAATACATATTATGTACAATGTACATAATATCATGAACTTCTATCCTGTTCTAATTCCCTCTTCAGAGTTTCTGCCTGCAGTCTATAAATGCAAATAATATATTGTTGTATACACACCTAAAATGGTTTAAAAAACTGTGTATCTCTCTCTCTCTTCATTTGCCATTTTCGGATATGAAAAAGAATGTGAGAGCAGAGAGGATGGAGAGAAGAGGGAAGAGAACGAGGATGAGACTCAATTATTTAATTAATTAACTAATTAGTGTGGGGAAATGATTGTGTCTGCTCTGTCTCATCTCCGTACTTTCTACTTTCTCTCCCTCTTTCTAAATACGTGTACCCTGCATTTCAACATAGGGAAAGAGAGGAGGATAGAGAGTCAACTGAATGAATGAATGAATGCCGACGACTGAAATTCGAACCCGAGTTGCATGGATGGACTGAACTGAGCTGGACTGGATTGGATTGGATCATGTTGTGTTGGACTGACATTGGCATTGGCATCGGTATGGATCGGCTTGTGCATTGCGGCCGATCTGATGACACAAGTTTCGTGCTATGAGTTTAGGCATACGTACAATACAGTACAGTACAATACAGTGGAAGAGATGGCATAGAGATACATAATAAGATATGTACTGATACATACAGAGGATAGATAAAATAACTCAATTCATTTAGTGGATCATGTTCAACGACAAGGACACCACACACAAAACTGTGTAAAAGTGATCGTGAGTCATTTCACGGAGATGAAGAAGAAGATAGAAAGGCTGACGGTGCTCTACTCACTCTCACTCCACACTCCTCTTTCTCTCATTCTCTAATCGAGCAAGCACACATTGAGAATTGAGATGGAGTCGAGTCAGCGAGAAAAGCGGAGAAGGAAGAGGCGGAAACGAAAGCTTCTGTCTGTGTCACTATTAATTATTATTATTATTATTATCTACTATATGTATACATGTCATTACACTCTCTATCTCGTTATCACATATTGGACACAATTCCAAAGATTCAATATGCATTATAGTTCTTAGTTATACATACATAAGATGCATGTATTAAGGATAAACAGGGTAAGTATTTATCACGAGCTATAAACTGAAATTCGATACACTGACAGAGTCACACGCACTACGCCCCGTCAATACCACACACATGCATGCATGCAAACTACACACATGGTCATAATACAATAAAGATAAATGCATCATAATCATTCATAATTCCTGCAGTTAACAGCTATTAGCTACACAAATGTATTAAATATATGTCCGTCATTCTCTATTCTAATGCGTATAATCGATCGTCAAAGTGACTCTTTTGTTAGCTCTCAGTTTACATCAAATTGACGAGACATTATTATTAAAAGTCTCAATTTTACTCATCATGTTATGTTGTACCATATTTAAAAAAAGATGGAGACATGAATTTTTTTTCGGATGGTTTTTTCTCCCAACAAAATTTGAATAATTTTCCGACTTATAAAATAAAAATTATACTTTATGTGAGTTGTGTATTATCTAGTTAAAATAAAGACCTTCAATGGACCCCTTTTTAAATCGTTCATAGTCGAATTTCGGTGGCTTGAAGTTTCCGTCGACGGTGGACCTGGTTGAGCTCCTCGAGCTCTTATTACTGTTTTTCCTCAAGAGAGTCGACGACATTCGATCCGGGTCAAAGTGGAACAATGTATTGCCATTGGTTTTTGAAGCATTATTACTATTACTATTATTAGTTGACTTATACTTATAGTTGTGGTTGCTGCTACTACTACTTTGACTATGGCTTTGACTACTGCCCGCAACATTCCTCAGCTCCCTGTCAATGTCATGGTCATGGTCATCGACACTGTCGTTGCTGCTGCTGCTCTTGTGGTATCTGTACTTGTAGTCATAATTGTTGGCTAGATTTGGGGACACTCGATACGAGGACTCCAGCTCCAAGGCCACTAATGAACTGGGACTCGGGATCGAAGTTCGAGTTGAATTCGGATTTGGGGTTGAACTTGTGGCCCCCACATTTAGACTTGAGGCATTTTGAGGTTGACCAGTAGCAGTAGTTGTTGTTGTGGTAATTTTGCCCGTGGAATTTCTTTCTGGTTCTCCGTCTTCCGTATGAGGGGGAGGAGCAGGAGAGGCCGAGGTTGAGGAAAAGTAGGAGGGGAAGGAGAGAAAAGAATTTTCATCAGGAGTTGGAGGGAAAACGAACCCGGAATTCCGATTCTTGTTGCTCTTGTCGTTTTTGTTGTCCGTGGTTATGCCATTGCCATTGGTATTAGTATTAGCGTTAGCAGGAGTAGCAGAACTTGCCGTTCTCGTTGTCGTCGTATTATTAGCATTAACATCAACTTGAACGTGAAGGACAGCAGGAGCCGGGACAGGAAAAAAACTACTTTTATCGATCGCAGAAGGAGGAAACTCAACTTCTTGTTGAGTTTCGTTTTGACCGATTCCAAGTCCGATTTCGCCGTTGGTCGGAGCAGCAGCAACTCCACACGAAATTTCACAACTGCCACTGTTGCTACTTGTGCTGGTCGTAGCCATGACTATGCAACTATTATTATGATGCACTATATATTATACTTAGGTAATGTTAAGGTAATTTCAGCGATTCGCGGTTCCTTACAAAAACTCTCATGTAAATAAATCCACAAAAACAGTGTCCACGATAATATCCACATAAAAAAGTATATGAAAAAACTGCACTTTGCACTTTCTGCTCCTGCAAATTCTATGTATTCTATGTATGATGCACTTATTGTAAACTCCTTTTACTCTCCTTTTTTACATAGGTTTAGCTGTTTAATTTGTATAAAGTATTTATTTTACGACTACCACACCATGGTCATAAACTCAATTTTACCGGCAATAATAAATGCACACAATCACACATGACACGGATCTTTCTTTTAACTTTGAGAGGTATACAAACTTTGGCACGTATTTATTTTCTACACTAAATTATTTACTTTTCTTGCATTATTACGCCCAATTATATTTAGATTTGATCCCAGAACTGTTTTATAGTGAATTTTCGAATTCTTTACACCAACAATTTAAATTTGTCACATTCTTCTTTTCAAGATTTACTTCGACTGTGTAAAATATTTAGTTGTGTATTTAGTGTCAACTATGTATTTGTGTTTAAGCTATACGGAAGAAAAACAAAGTAATTAAATGTGTTGATACAATAACAATTTTGGTAATCGTTAAATTGCTTTTAAGTCAGGTGTAAACGTGAGCATTAAAAATAAATATAGTTGGAATTATATTAAAAGTAAATAGTACATTGCAGGATTTTTTATTCCTCAAGTAAAAAAGGGAGAGGAATGAGAATCAGCGAGCAAACTTCTCTCTCCGATTACCGCACCGAATTAACTCAGCTCAAAATCCATATCAGAGTTTTAAAATGCCGAGTGATTTAATGTGTATGGTGTACACATTCTGTACAATGTACATGTGTGTGTGTAGGATGGTCTGTTTTCTGTTTTCTGGTGCTGATTAGTCAATTCAATATCTATGGAATGAAACTTATGTGGAACAAGACCACTAAACTTTTAACTTTTGTTATCACCACCACCAGCAACTAAATGTGAAATGTGAAATGAAATCAAAATCATTTTGACTAATGACGCTTGTGCATGTTCTGCCTGCATATTATTCTATGTATACTTGCTACTTATGCATTACCTATGTTTGTACGCTCATAATATACGTATTACATGTTGTAGACTCCAAAAGTCTCAAATCTCAAATTACAGTGTCAAAGTGGTTTCAATGGAACCTCAATATATAAGCACTAACTATATTATACATATATGTAGTGTAGACATTACACACGCATTATGTATACAGAATATTAATGAACAATGCTAGGTAGCTCTCGTTTCTCGTCTATTTCGGGAAAAAAATTGTCGGTCTGTGTGCATACACGAAAATTAGGTGTATCGAAAAGATAGAGAGAAAGAGAGAAGCTCAATTTTTTATTGTGTGCAACTAGAAAGCAAAGGCGCCCGATTACTCCGATTTTGTTTGCATTACTATTATTATGATTCCGATGCATGTAAGTAAGTAGTAAGTAAGTACATGATTGTAGTTGTACTTTGTAATTGTATATCATGTTGTGCATAATTCCAGAATGCAAACACGACACACATTATCGAAAATCGAAGAGCCTCAAACTATTTGCTGATAAAATGTGTCGGTTGGCAGATACATGTAGATATGTACAAAGTATGTATGTACAATGTACAAGCAGGCTGATAATATAAACCCTGAACAATTAAGCCACATAATACTTATCTATTTATAACAAATAATGTCAACAATTATTATGTAACATAATCAAGCTGTACATTATTATGTATGTGTGTATGTATGTATGTATGTGCTTCCTATTATGGAACATCATTTATCATAATCATGCTGCAACTTTTCATTCTTTATTTTGCTGTGTTCTGTGCCTGTGGGATTACTTTTGTTAAAAAGCGTGTCAAATGCCCACAGACTCAAAATTAAAATGTAATGTGGCTTATATTTTTTATCTTATCAAATTCAACAACAACAGTCAACAAATAAAAAAAAGAAAAGAACGTAAAGAAAAAGGTTCATTTCCCCATCATATAGTCATATGAATGATAACTGGAGTATTAATTACTCATTAATTTAGTCGTCAGCGAGAAATGCGACTTTTGAGCACTATTTACATCTAGACTAACATAATATTATAACTGTGGTTGAATATTAGCTAGGTATACCAGAATGCATAAAATGTAAGCATAAATCTGTATACTGTCAACTGTATACGATACTTTTAATACTATGCGTGCATTCAGTATGTAAGTACATCGGAAAAAACTTGGACATTTTTTCGATGAAGGAAATGTCTACCCTGTTATTATATTATTGCATGTAATGTGTAACGCATATGCAAGGTCAAGACTCAAGCTCCAGAAACCCCATTCCTCATTTATTGTCTGGAGGAAACTGAATTGTGAATTGTGTGTTATGTACATAATACGGTGCTTTTATGCATGCGGCTGTGGTTATAAAAATGCAATGTAATGGATCATATTGACAAATGCAAACTAGACCTATAATCTTATAATTTTTTGAAGAAATTAAATTAAATTGTACAACTACTTGCATAATCAATAATAATTATTGATTATGCAAGTAGTTGCAAGTAGTAGTAATTATTGATTATTAGTAGGGCGTGCAAAAAGCATAAAACGCATAAAAAGCATAATGACATTTTTGACATCTGCACCCTAGGTGAAACAGACC
>JAQIVE010004302.1:0-14806 GCA_034698285.1 Sminthurinus bimaculatus | reverse complement strand
CTCAGACATAACAAAAATCGCGTTTATTTTCGATCTAATTGGTCGTTGCCACACACATAAGAACATACTTGCAAATGCAACTGAAAAACGTACAGAAAAAAGTTTAACTAATGCAATAAACTTTGCCCTTTATATCATCATATAAAATTATGTATAAACATTTTTGTAAAACAATAAATTATATCGTTAAATATACTTGCATATAAATATACACTCTGCTTTTTATTTGTAGTCTAGTCTCTAGGTATGTTTATATACTGTATACATACATAGGTATTCAACGTCTTCATTTGTCATTAATTTCACATGTGACAAGAAAATTTCTTATCGTTGATTTACATTCATTCAGCACTTTTTCAATAATATTAATGCACATATAAATGTAATTTTAATTTACATTTTACTCATTCATGCTCAAAATGTTTGAAAGACCGAGTTTATTCTGTCATAAACAAAACAATACAAACACACATTCTACATATTTACCATTTATGTTGCGTATACTCTGTGCACATAATCTCATCATCAGATGGTGGTAACTATTATCTCACTCATGTTTTACGATATGTGTGCGCGAACTCTTTGTGTTTACACTTTACATTTTATACACTTCATAACTCATAATGTATAATTAAGTACATAGATATACCAACACAAATTAAATTTGCAGCAAATTCTATGGTGTTTGCAAGGTAAGTATACAACATAGACTCACCATTATTTTCTACATTGAACCGTTTTTATTGAATTATGGATATATTATTCAGATATTTTCAGAAGTCGACCAAGAAACTTTTACATAAAACCTTAGAAATATTTCTTTGCTTCTACGATTAGATCAAAGTTGTTCCATTGAATTCTATGCCTTCATATACAGAGCAAACTTTCTATATATTATTCATGCATGCTAACTAGTATAGCTTATTGTGAATAGTTAGATCTTAGTTTAATACGAGGTAGATTTCCTTTTTTACAAAAATACAATTTGCAAAAGGTGCTAACTTCAATACAGACTAAGAATTTTAATTATACATAATATACATGTGTACTATATACTAAAAACTGACGTCATTTTCTATTTGATTTGTACAAAGTCTAAAATATTCGCAGATGCACATCGACTGTACATTTTTTGCAGGTTAACAGATCTAAATAGCATTAAAATGGTACAAATATTCACACAGGGAAAGTCAAAATAATAGTCTTATGTAAGCTCATACTGGACCGTTTGCATGATATTTATATATTTCTCGTTGATAAATAATTCTATTTTAGGCCAAACTAAAACGTACAAAACGTTCTTTAAAAATTAAAACAAGAAAAAATCGTATTTTGAAATGTGTAAAGTTCAAATTCCTTCCAAAAATTTTCATCTACACTCTACTCTGGCATACATAAGATGTTTATTTTGTACATTTCATACGAAAACAGATCAAGTACCTATCACAATCTAATAAATAATTGAGCGCTTTGAAAAGCATAGAAAATGTTATCTAATAATGATAAGATTTTCATTGTCTTTTCACATACCATGTATTATAAGTAAAGTAACCTCAATTCTGTATTTGTTAACTAACTTACAAGTTGATTCAACTATCCGGTAAGTCTTTGCGTAAGTTTTACTTCTAGTATATAAATCGGTTTTAAAAACTTACTACTGCTCGAATTGACCATATTACGGCTAACAATGGTAAAAGGATGATATAGTATTGTAGAAAAGCTAAAAAAATAAAAGAGTATAACTAAAAATACAAAATGGAACTTTACTGATATGAATAATGGGGGTAGGTCAAGACGTATGAAGAGCCACATATTGCCTGATTGATAGATTGCGTAGCTGCAGTCATACTCACATGATGTTGCATCGTTGGAACGGTCAAGTGTTGGCCAATATTTGTGTGAATTTGACCTGATGGGTGGCTCATAGAGGTGATTTGAGTTCCACCTCCTTGATTGTTTGCATGGGCTGAAATAATGTGTTGATGATGATTCGGGTGGGAAAGAGTTCCATGCTGAAGATGCGTAGCATTTGCATTTGAACACGATGGATTTATACTTTGTTGGATAATATTAGGAATAACAGATAAAGTTGAAGTGTTTATTGTATGAACTGGTGAGGAGACTTGTAACGCAGAAGAAATTATATGCACTTGTGCATCCGTCGGCGATAAATTATTCACTGGTACGCTACTATTTTCTTTCCTACCAGGACTAGTATTATTATTATTATTCATAGGATTATTGATCAGCGACGTAGTAAAAGTATTATCTTCATCGTGATTTGAGAAACCTTCATTATTGTTAGTATTGGTTGGGCCATCATGATTTGAAATTAAACACGACTTGGAATTCAACAATTGATGTTCAGTTTGGTGATGTTTTCTAACCAGTAAATGCTTTTTTAGAGCTTGTTTCCTTGCAAATTGTTTATGACATTGATTACATTCGAACTCTTTAGGTTTGTTTAAAACTAATGAGCCCGAGTTAGGTGGAGATTGGTGCTGTTGTTGTTGTTGTTGGGAATCTACTTGGTCATTTTTTTGTTTCTGAAATTCGGCTTCTACTTTGAGAGTGGGAACTTGTTGTTGTTGAAAATCGGACTCTGGGGTGTCTAAATTAATATTTGAATTTGGATGAAATTTTTTTACGTGCGCCTTGAGACTTTGTTTTTGAATAAAGTACTTTGTACACAAAGGACACAATAACGTTTGTCCCGAGGCTTTAGCTTCTTTGTGACGATCCATATGTTTTTCGAGTCTACTTTTTCCTGTGACAAAACGAAGACACTCTGTACACTGATACTTATTTCCCATTGTATGAAGTTTGAGATGTTGCTTGAGAATGTCGGGTCGAAGAAATTGTTTCTCACATTTGGGACAGTTATGAATTTCGTCAGCTCCGCCATGGCTCTTTAAGTGATCACTTAATTTATCTCTTCTAGAAAATCTTTTCTGGCAAATCTCACAAGAAAATAACTTTTCCGTGGCGTGGACATACATGTGCCGCATTAGTTTGTCTTTCCTCTGGAATCTCTTTCCACACTTGTCACATTGTGCGCATCTTTCAGCACTATGTGAGAGGGCATGATTTTGTAAACGCCGTTCAACAGTAAATCGTTTTTTACACACTTCACATTTAAATGGTTTATCATTTTTATTACCTTTGAGCTTTTTATTACTATTAATAATAATTTCATTTGATAAAGTCCCGTCATGACTATTGTTTGTAGTTGTTCCATCAACTTCATCATCTCTACTACTACTACTTTCTGATAAATCTATTTGGTAGTCATCATCATGATGACTTTCTTGTTCTTCTATTTCAGATGGAGAGTTTCTTGAAATGTCTTGTTTTTTAGATTTTCCTGCTTTGCTTTTATTACTTGGACGAATTCGGCCAACTTTTGAGGGTTTGTTTACTGGTTTTGTATTGGTTTCAAAGTCTTGGCTAGGTTCTACGTCGTTACAATTATTCGTATCTCCATGATTTTCTTCCATTTCATTCAATTCGCTTTGTGACGTTTTACTGTTGCCATTATCATCATTAGTACTATGACCGTTTTTTATGTTATTGCTTCCATTATTAGTGTTGACGGCAAGCTCTGATACTAACGGGAGTGCTTTTGTGAAAATTTTACCAAAAGAAAGAGTTTTTTTCTTCTGTTGATTTTGTACTAACTCTTTGGGCTGGCACGTATGAGTTTTAAGTCGGGTTTCTTCTGTGAATTGTTCAAGACAATGAATGCAGCACAAGGCATTATTTTTAAAATGAACTTCCTCCAAATGTTGCTTGAGCGATCTTTTTAAATTAAACCTTTTTTCACACGCTGGACAAGAATGACGAAGTTTACAACCGGCAGAAGTTTTACCAGTGGGTTTAATAATTACACCGGTTGCGGCAATAGAATTTTTATTTTTAATGGGCTTCACGTCACTTGATGTAAATTTATCATTGATGCTTAGATCATTGTTACTACCACTACTGCTAATACAACTATTTTGAGATTCTTCGGCATGAAATATATTGGTGTGAGATGTATCATTTTCTTTACATTCAGTATTTGAAGAGGAATTATTACTGTTGCTATCAATATTACTGCTGCTGCAACTAATACTACTACTGTTACTACTATTACTGATTGCTGTCGTGTGTGTAGTATCTAGGTGAACATTATCTGGAGCTTCTGATGGAGAAAGGTCAACTTCCAATGAAATCATGGTAGAATGATGATGATGATCATTACGATGAGATTCTAATTGACTATTATTTGAGAGCAAATTGGAACAATCATTATTAGTGTTATTAATAGGACACTTGCTACTACTGTTGTCATGTTCATGATTTTCACGATCTTGACTATCTAATTCTAAATTCCCAATGCATGATGAATCAGTGTTTGGATTTGAATTTCCATCTTGATTATCTACTCCTTCAGCATCCACAGCTTCTCTTTGTTGTTGTTGTTTCAAATCTTCACTAGTTGTAAAATCAGTCCACCATTGATCTTCGGGTGCAGATTCGGAATGGTGATGGTGATTATTATGAGTGTGATGAATAACATGGTGTTTTTCTGTTGGGTTCTGAGGCATAGGAACTTGTTGTTGTTGCTGTTGTTGTTGACTTTGATTTCCTAAACAGCCCATGTGTTGTTGTTCCATTTCATGATGTACCATAAATTTTTTTGATTGCTCCTCTTGAATTGGAACAGTAGACATGTATGAAGGTAACGTTGGATGCTCTTTTGGTAAAGATTCAGGAGGAGGAACTTGAGTGGTCGCTGCTGGCGGTTTTGAAGTTTGACCTATATATACATACAAAACATAATATTTAAAAACCAAATAAACTAAAATACTTTTTCCATTTAATATGTATAAGTAATTCCAAATCTATGATTAGATCCATGACATTATAATTATTTTTTATATGTACAGCTACATTGGATTATGATAAAATATGTTTTATAGTTACAATATTACCATTAGAATTAATTAAGGGTGGAGCATCAGGATATAGTTCTACAAGTATGCAGTCTCCAAATGTGAATAAAACTCCTTTAACGTTATGACGATGATCCTTTTGACTACGATGGTTCTCTTGAGATGCTGGTGATTTCCAGCGACATACAGCGCATCCCTGAAGATATCCTTTCTGCTGTTCAGCACAAGAGGAAAAGATATTTCCATTTGGGCCTGCAGAATGATTTTCAGGAGAATCTGCCCACTGTTTTAAATGAAGAACAACTCTTCCCTCATAGTACATCTTTCCATGAACGGATAAACCACTGTTGGGATCATAATTTTCATTTTGAACAGTAAAATCATCTGTCATGAACATTCTCAAAGGATTTATTGGTTGTGGTGGCGGTTGTTGTTGTTGAGAATGTGGTATTTGAATTGAATGGTGCGTAGGATGACTATTTAAGCGATGCTGACTATGTTGGACAATATCCATATTTGTCTGCTTTTGTTGAAGACACGACTGTTGCTGTTGTTGTACTTGAACGGAATTATCCATGGACAACATTGTAGGTTGTTGTTGTTGCTGCTGTTGAGCACATGAATTTTGAACTTGTGCACATGAAGATTGAACCAAATTTTCATTTTGTTCCATGGCATGTGTCATACCTATTAAAGAACCATGTTGTTGTTGTTGCGGTTGCACATCATGACTCATGGTTACTTCGTTAACTTCCTCTTCTTCTTCTTCCTCTTCGTCGTCCTCCTCATCATCATCAGAGGCGTCATCAGTCTCATCTAAAACTACAAAATGGCACCATGATGTTATATTTTCCTTGTAATTTTTAAATTTCAGTAGGTTGTATAATATGTAAATCGATCTCTACCCAAATAATATCAAGTAATATCTGTTGTTAATTGTTTTCTTACCATCACTATTATTATTCAGGGGAATGGATTGTGGAATGCTATGAGAGTCTTGGCAGTTGTCATGAGAAACATCAGGATCTTCTTGTCCAGAATCCACCAACGAATGTTGAGAAATCGGGATGGACACATTAACATTCAAAGGTAAGGATCCAATGTGTGAAGACGATAAATGAACAGGGGGTTGAAATCGGGGTCGAAAATGAGGAAATGACATATGTGCTCCATTGCCAAACATTAAATGATGAGTATCTGTAATGGAATGAGTGTTCATTCCATTCAAATTGTTGAGGAGACTCAACTCTACTGGGACTGGCCATACTTCCCCCGTGTTCCACTCCATATTTCTTGTATGATGAGATTCACCCATTCTACATACATACAATATTACAGAAATTTAGAACTCATCACTCGTCAGGTCTGTGAATGTCATGTAACGACGAAGTAAACAAAGGTCAAAAAAACTATGTAAATAGTATTCCTTAAGTATATTTTACTTACCTGGGTTTTTGATTATTTTGATGAAGATGGAGAGTAAGGGAAATGTATAAAATTATCTATTGTAAAAAATCATGCTTGTGAGTTTCTTTTACAAAATATTCTCCAAAGCCATCATTCTTTGTACGATCTCCAAAAGTGTGTCTTTGGATGAAAGCCCTGTGAATCAAGAAATAATTTAAAAATTTAAAAGGGTTTACAAAATCTTTGTTTAATACGACTTTAAGTAAACTAATAAAGGTGATATTAATATAATAACAAATAATGGCAAAACGTTAATACTATTTTCTGTTACCTTTTTGTAATTACATTGCTTGAAATCACTTTAAACTTTAAAATGTTTGATTACATTTGTTTGTGTATTGGTAATTTGGTGTTGGAAAATTACACATTATGATGAAATTATAAATGTTCACAAAATGAGATTCTGGTTTCTATTTACTTCTTGAGCTTAGGGAGAATCCGAATAGCCGTAGACAACATATTATCAATGAGCAATATATATAGCTTTGTTAACTTTTTTAATTCCTCCTCTAAAGTTACATAGTCCTTGCAAAGCACAAAAACCAACGAAAGCGAGTTAAAGTTTAAAGAAGAAACTAAAAACAACGCGATATTTTGACAATATATGGGAGAATGTAATGTTTACTTGTATACGTGCATACTGCATACAGTGGTGTTCTATAGCATCCGAGATGCATAACTTCGATATTTTGAAGTTACATGTACTATATTGTACCTATTTACAGCCCCAATATAGAGAACACTATAGTAGTATGTATCATACACATACTTTGAGAGGGAAATAAATAAATAAACTTGGGATCTTTAAATTTCAGAGATCTGTGAGAGGTGAGAGCATGCGAGTATCATGTACTACTATTCCTTAAATAATCCTTAGGAAAATATTTTATAGGTTGTATAGTTTAAAGTTTAATATAAAAGGTTTTCTGATTGAATTTGTCAAGTATATTGTTTATCAAAATGAATACTTCGAAGTTTTACTTTTTTAATTCACCAGCGTGAACCGTTAATAAAAAATGGTTGTCTCACTTTTCCCAATCTGACTTTACTATTATTGTTGGTGTTTTTGAATTAAAAGTTGTGGGAACAAATATTTAACAAACTTTAGAGTCAACAAAACAACAAACACAACTTATTAAAAAAACAGAGAACAGTCAAAAGTCAAAAGTATCAAGAACGAAAGAAGCCGAAGACAAAGTGAAAGCATATATAATTGAAGGAGAAAGCTCACTCGGGTCATGAAACGAGCACATTTGATAATATAGTATACTGTTATTTTGTGAGAATAGTTAAATAGGTGGTAAATTGTTCTGTGATTTCAATCATCATGAGTATCAATCAAGTTAGGCTAGAATCATTGTTACTATCATTAAAGGAAACGCGAATTCCAAATGAACAACACGACTACGATGTCCTCTTTCCACCAAAAAAAGGGCCGCATCGGAAATCGGCAAATCAGAGGCAACAGTTTATGTCCAAATTGCTTAAGGGTAGTAGTGCAGCTAGTAATGTAGAGAAAGAAGTAGTTAATTTATATTTTGAACGAAATCAAAATGAAAGGAACAAAAACAAGAGGAAAAGACAAATTGTGGATGTAGATGAAGATGAGGAGGAGGACCAGAATAAAGAATGTCACCATCAAGTGGAGGAGAATTTCGAAGAACATGTTCTTGAAGATTTTGATACTACAGCGGATTTTGTTGTTGCGACCCAGGTTGATAATCAATGGAAGGCTAAACAAAGGGAAGAGAATGAACAAGTGCTCAAATGGTCATCTTATTTGGGAAATTCTTCGCTTGACCTCACCAAGCTTAATGAGTTTATTAGTCTACCGGATAATGTTTTTGAAGCCGTTTGCTCTACTGCCAATACTAGTTTCATGCCTGTCGAAACTTTGTCAAAGATTGTGATTACTGCATGTCAACCACCATCGAGAGTCTCTGAAAAGAAACTAGAAGCATTAGCAAACTATCTTCTACTATCAAAGGTACCTAACTTTTTGCATTTACATAGTAGTTATACTATTTGCTACCCATGTTTTTGGTATCAAAACTAAAAGGAACAATCATTATTCTGTAATTTATTTTGTTTCTATTTAGTTTTGCGAGCCAGATATGAAGCTACGGACCGTGTACCCGTTGTATCAAAAGCTATTAAGCGCTACTAACGCTATAGTAATGACCAAATGTGTTTTACTACCAATGTTTATGAAAAACGTGCAAATTCCAAAACCATTACTGAATGGAATTGACAAAAAATATTTTTTCAAGTAAGTTAAACCAAATATTATAGTTGCATTAGAAACTGCTTTTTATAGGCAACATATTTTCCTTTGTTCTTTTATCTCATATTTCATATTATTATCTCATTTATTTGAATACATGCATGTTACTTATGGGTTTTTATTTGTGGTCTTATTTATTCATTAAATAATTCGACATATGTTTCCTGTTTCCTATCCATTATTATTATCTGAAAATAGTTTGGCGATCACTTGGTTAGATGAAAACTACATGGAACTTACAACTGAATTTACTGCAACTTTAAATCCATTACTAGAAGGAATTAGAGACATGGATGATCAAAATCAAGAAGCTATCGTCAAACTTTTGGAACGATCTCTCCGTTACAAGCCCGAAGAGGCGGACTTTTCAGCCTTTTTCCATTTAGTTGTAAATAAATTGGGGGAAGTAATGACTGAAAATAATTTGAAAGAACTTCAAAAACTAAACTACTCTAATAAGAGCAATATGAAGAACCTTATTCAAGAAGCCATAAAGAAACATTTGTCTACCTTCTCCTAGACCATCATGATATGCCATGTTTCTAGCTGTAATTGTAATGATGTACTATTGACTATTAATGTTTTGTAAGTAAGTAAAATATTTTCGTTATAATTGGTTTTACTTTGAATACTTACTGTTTACCTTTGTTCCTTTGGATTGACTGAATGAATCTGTGATTACAATATGTGAAAATGTGAAACAAAAAAGACAATAAGTAAACTATGAGTATTTGCTCATCTTTTTAATTTTTAATAACCTTCCAACATTTCCTAAAGTAAATACATACTTTAATGCCAACTGAAATTACGGTTGTTTGAGAATAATACTTCGAGAAAAAACTGACCAAAATTTTTACTCAGCAGTACATAATCGATATCAAAATAAAAATTTTCACAATAAGTACGTATTATGTATTACATAATATTTAATGTATTTCAAATCATTTTTTACCCGTTAACTTTGATTGCCATTTCATTTTGATCAGTAAGCTCATCATTTCCCAAATTCATAATTTTGACTGCCTATTTCCAAAAGATGTTATACTTTACATTGTAGTTAATATCTTTTGGAAATAGGCAGTCGAAATTATGAATTGTTCTGCCCTGCTTCAATTCTTTGCCGTTTAAATTCTTCGTCCACAAATTGTGACGTCTATTGAACCTGAAGCCGAATTTTAACGAGCAGTTATTATAATCTGTTCTAAATGTAGGTATATAAGCATTAGTATTTAGCATTACATAGTAGGCCAGATGTGTGAAACAGCAAACAAAATGTTTGTCCACATAGTACGCAGACAAGTTAGGAGCTTGATATCCTTGATATGAGATTTTTTCATTTTTAAAAATCAGAATTTTTTTGCACACGGTATCACATACATACATATCACATATCACAGAATCTCGTGCTCGTCACTTGTGTGATCTCGTCTTTCGCCTTCAATGAAATATCGGTTAATCGGGACGGAGCAAACTCTACCACATTCCCAGTATGACATGATTGGGATTTGCATTTTAGTTAAGTGTTAAAGTGTTGGAACTGCAGTGGTTTACTTTTTATTCAAGACGTTATAAGTTGCACAACTGGCCACAAAGTGACTTAAGTACATATGATTTCTCTGGTCTCTGGTATCAACTGTTAAAATCAAATACAGACAAAATATAAAGTAAGGATTTTAAAACTGTACTTCAACGTGTTTTATCAAATAATTATATTATATCATAATGAGGTATTGTAGATTGTAGAATGCTTAATGCTAATTGCATCTCATTTTGTATACCTTTCTCAAAACGAATTTTAGGATGAGTGCAAAGAAACAAAGTCAACCCCTGTGGTATGACTGTTCAAAATGTGACCGACGGTTACTTCGAGTGTTTGCTACAAAACACAATGACTCAAACTGTGGTATAATTTTTCCCATGATAGAACAAGGTATCCTCGTTACAACCCTATCAAAGCCACTCCAGAATTCAAGTAAGTAAACTTTGTCTCGTATGTAATTCAGAAACCAAAAACCAATTCTACATTTCAGTACAATATAATATATTGTACTGAAATGTAGAATTGGTACTATGCATATTATGCATAGTACACATTATGTAACGTTACACAATATCAAAACTGTTCTACTTTGATTTTACAGAAATTTCAAAGTTACCGTTCATCAAAACATCCCTAGGATCATCAACAATATTTTTATCTGAAGCATGCATTCGAGAATGTGGATTTGAAACTTTTAATTGGGTTCTCGTTACGAGTATTGTACCATCATCAAGTACAGAAGGAAAGGGTGAAGCAAGTGACGAACTTTCAAGTGTAGGAGTAGCTTTAAGAGTTTGGCCTATACCTGATGGTCAACAAGTAGGACAAAGTGGTAATAGCAATGCTCATGCGATGATGACCACAGAAGGTCTTAGCGTCAACAATTTTGTTTCTGGAAATGAGCAGTATAGTATACAAAAATTAAATACATCCTTTGTAAGTCAAGCAAGTTCTGTTGAAATTCATGTTAAAAATCGAGGTAGTACTATTGACGGTGATAGTAGTAAAAGATTTTGTCAAAATGTGAAACGAAATTTCCAAAATAGGATAGTTACGAATGGAAATTGCTTTAGGTTGAGTCATTATGCTGATTCAGTTACCTTTACTTTTCGAATTATTGTACCTAATGACGACTTGGAAACCAGTAGTTTATGTAAAGAAATGAGTGTCCTTACTACTTGTGATAGTGAAGAGAAGCCTTGTAGTGACAACAAGACAACGTTGTATATGATTACAAACGAAACGGAATTTCACCTTGTCCGTGACAATGATGATGACTATAAGAAATCAGAGGGAGGTGATGATTCATCCAATTTTACTACATTTGAGAATATTGGAGGAATGGAAAACTGTATACAAGAAATATCTTCTACCATAAAATATAGATTTTCTGTTCTTAACTCTGGTACGAATATTTGGTACATATTATTATGTTTTCTTCAAACACATTCAAGATTCAATAATACCTATATTATAGCTTGATTGCTACAAAACTGTAAACAATTTTGATTTTTTTTTTTGAAAGATAAGGTTTTATAATAGGATTTCATCATCTGTTTTTTCAGTATCCAGTGGAATTTTAATACATGGCCAGCATGGGACAGGAAAGTCATTACTAGTTCGAGCAGTGTGTAATTCTTTCAAATTAAATACTATTGTTTTTCGGGAATTTCCCATACATGAAGAATTCGGAAAACAATTTTTTACATCGGAGAGATTTGCTTCAAATCTTAATCACGCCTTTCGAGTAGCTGTAGCAAGGTATTTTAAAAAAAGGATTTACCTTTACGAAATAAATACATAATATAATATGTATGCATGGGTGTAATATTTATTTATTTATTTAATTTTTTTTAACAATAGTATTGTTAAAAAAATAATGATAAAGTTAAGAGGTTTTGTGTTTGTGATTATTTACCAGTCAACCTGCAGCAATAGTGATTGAGAATATTGAAACATATGCACCTAATAACAAAGCGTCTAGAACCAGTCAAACAATTTATAATTTCTCAGAAACTCTCAAAACATTAATATCATCTATAAAGCAAGCCCGTGTGATTGTTTTGGCTACTTGTTCAAACACCGATCTCCTTGATGTGGCTCTTCGATCTCCACATATATTTGGGAAAGAAATTGAAACTCCCGTTCCTTTACCCAGTCAAAGGGAAGATATTTGTATCAAGATTTTGCAGGGAAGAAATCATACGCTGAATTCTCAAGAAATTAAAACCATTGCTTCAAATACACATGGGTTTGTAGGTGCAGACTTGCTAGGCTTATTTTCTCAATCTGCTGTTATCGCTGCTCGTGAGCATTTAACGAGTAATAGCAGTGGTGACGGCGTCGAATTTAATGTGTCAAGCTATAATTTTTCAATTCATCATGTACAACAAGCAATGAAATCCATTCGTCCCTCAGCAATGAAGAGCATTCTTATTGATGTACCAAACGTAAGAACTGTAATTTAAATGGATTACTAGTTACTCATACGATTACATTTTGAAATCAATAATCAATATATTCACTTGAAACCTTTGAAATGGAATTATTATTTACGATGTTTCGAAATTTGTAGGTAAAATTCAGTGATATAGGAGGGCAAAAAGAATTAAAAGCCAAGTTAAAACAAGCAATAGAATGGCCTCTAAAACATCCTGAAGCATTTCAGCGTCTTGGTATTAATCCTCCAAAGGGAATTTTAATGTATGGACCACCAGGATGTTCAAAAACAATGATTGCTAAAGCAATTGCTACTGAAAGTGGATTGAATTTTATATCAGTAAAGGTATGTTTGAATACATAATCACATAGCTGTTTTTTAACTTTTTTGGCTTATACTGTTGAAAATAGTATTAGTTAAACTTAACTTGGAATTGAAAAAAACAACAACACTTCACCAAAGTGTTATTTAATGTTTTAAAATTTACGATTTTAAAATTAAAATGGCTTTTTTGTGTGTGTGTGTGTAGGGATCCGAATTATTCAGTAAATGGGTCGGAGAGTCAGAAAAGGCTGTACAAAAAATTTTCCGGAAGGCAAGACAAGTTGCACCGTGCATTGTATTCTTTGATGAGATTGATTCTCTTGGGGGCGAGAGAGGTTCGTCTTCTTCTGGCGCATCAAACGTTCATGAGAGAGTTTTAGCTCAGCTACTCATTGAGATCGATGGAGTAGAACCTTTGAAAGACGTGACGATTGTGGCAGCCACCAACCGGCCTGATATTATTGATCAAGTAAGCATGTAGAGCACTGTATTATACATGTTCTTATTTCAATATTACATTTCATGCTAATAATTTATCAATATAGAAAGATGTAATGCATGTTATTGTTAGTATATTATACGGATAGGCGTGATGAATCTTCTTGGAATTTCTCAATTAAATTGAAATTTTGTGTAGGCTTTACTCAGACCTGGGAGATTAGATAGCATTATTTATGTGCCATTACCTGATGCAGAAGCACGAGATGAAATTTTCAAAATTTTGTTCCGTAAAATGCCAGTTTGTCAAACCCCGGAAACTATACCAAAACTTGTTAAGGCGACGGAAGGATACTCTGGAGCTGAGGTACATTTTTAAAAATTATTTTTATTGATTCTCCACAAGTTCTAGTAGCGCATTCAATATTTTATGTTCAATTTATTATATGCATAAATAACGTTCGATGTTTGAATTAAAAAACATTTTTCATTCCAGATCACAGCTATTTGTCATGAAGCTGCTCTGAATGCTTTAAATGAAAATATCAATGCTGCTGTTATAACAGATGAACATTTTAATTTAGCGTTGAAGACTGAAAGGCCTCGTATTTCGAAAGAGCAACTGCAATTTTACGAAAACTATAGTAAAGGTCGTAAAATAAAGTGAATTTGAAAGCACTTTTCCAAAAATGCAAGAAAAATTGCTGTGTATAATTTTTGATGAATAAAAAATATGTTCATTTTTTCATGTTTGATAATTTTTGACTGAAAAAAGCTTAACTCGGAATTTGCACCACCAATTTCTAAAAACGTTTTCTACAAAAAATTTCATTTCATGCAGCCACATCCTGTGACAAAAATTGAAGCACCAGACATTCCATGCATTATAATATGCAATAATGAAAGGGGGCAAGAGGTCAAGTAGCAGAGAGGCTCAAAGGTCAAGAGCCAGACAATGAGTGATTTTAATAGTTATAAAAATAAAAATCCTCCCAATCCCTTGGGCAAAGATCTTGTTGAGTGAGCGTCAACAACTCGCGATGCGCAGTTATGTTGTCAAGCCGGCATCGCAACAATATGCGATGTAAATAATAAATATGGGAATCTGCAAAAACAACTGTGTAATAAATCGTTGGAAAAACGTGTAGTTACTATGGATCGTGCTTGTTATTAGTACCTCTTTTAAGTACATAAACTATCATCATTTATTGCATATCTTAACAAAGCTGCGCTGCTAATAAGGAAAAAATGCATGCCTACTTTTTCTTCTTAAATTATACAATGTACATTTGATATCCACATTTAAACCAAAAGCTCAAAAAGTTAAACCCTTAGGTCGTCATATCGTTCCTTTTGGTTCAAAGAAATTACCCTGA
>JAQIVE010004301.1:0-14808 GCA_034698285.1 Sminthurinus bimaculatus | reverse complement strand
TGTACACTAATGCAATATTACATATATCAAGTATAATAAATAAGCAATATGTAAGCTACAACATGCAATAAATATAACATCGATCACATAAATAGTTACGGAGCAATTAAGATTTAAAGTGCATCAAAAATTTTGGTCCATTTATTTCGGTCGACAGTGTACATACATAGTTACAATTGGTCAGTGGCAACTTATCTCATTCTTTCGCTTTTGACTCTGATAACAATCACTATTGCCATGAGTCGCTCAGCTGTCTACCCATACGCTTCTGCCTTTGACTTTGTCTTGGCTCTTTCTCTTTCTTCTTCTTAAGCTCTACACTCTCAAACAGCTTTTTTTACCCATGACTCTGTTTCTGTTCCTTCTCTTACAGTGTACTAATAACATTTCGAGCGGACTAGAGAAAAGTTTCACCTTCTTCTACACTATGTATGTGTGCGCATAATGTATAATTCTCTCGATTAAATTTACAACCACAATTACGAATACAATTACAGCAGTACGATGCAATGCAGTGCAGTGCAGTGCAATTGCAGTGTAAAAAAACATACTTTTTTATTCTTATCCTCAAACGGCTCAAACCATATTACTCAACTCCGAATTTATACATATCACACACACACACAAAGTCGAGAGAGTCCAGTCCAGTCGAGGCAAGTCAAGTAAAGTAGAGTCGAGTCGAGACGAAACACCAAGACGAGGATCATTCATCAAGAGAGTGAGAAAGATAGATATTGTAGGAAGAAATCGAGAAACACCAAGACTGTGTATGCGTATCTATATACACATAGAAGAAGGAGCCCAAACTTGTTTTAAAAATAGGTAATTTAGTCCAATGAAAGGAACATTAGAGAATTTCACAAAAGATTCCTCAATCGGATAACAAGGGAACATCCACACACGTACAACATACGTAGACATATACACACACAATAGTAGATTTATACATACATAGGTGTATATAGTGTATGTATAAAACGGACAGAGTCAGAAACAGAAACAGTCCGTCAGTCACAATGGCTAACGAGGTCCAACTACAAGTCCAAGTCCAAGTTTTCTTCTTCTTGTACACATTTGGATTGGACAGGCTGAAAAAAGAAAAAGGGCTTCTCTTTCTCTGTTCGAAATAATATAATCAGATCCCTTTTCTGATATCTCTCCACTCGTATTTTTCTCTCGTCTCTCCCGTCTTGACTTACTTCACTTTACTTCACTTCATTCTTCATTCTTACACAATATTACTCAACATGGAGCTTCTTTTTTAGATACGTATTTATTTTTTATTTTATTTCCCTTATTTTCCTCCATTTGATGACTCCAAGATATTTCCATCATTACAACAGCTTTTTATCCACAATTTATCAGGAATTCTTTCTCAAAATTCGTACACATGCTACAAATATAAGGTTTGTGTTTATAGAGTATGGGTACCATATTGGTATTGGTCAACAAGAAATAAAGCTCGTGCGTAGATATTTTATACATACATATTATATGCATGAAATATATGAAAAATAATGGGCATAGTTTAGGAGAGGCTATTCACAATCATCATGTTTGAAAGTTGGAAAATTATGAATCTGGAGCGTTTATCTGGAAAAACTGCAACACGAACTGCCTCACGCCGTATGTACCATACAATAGTTACAATTGACACGTGAGGGTCATTTCCTCACACTTAAAAATCCAGCAACAACTTAGGAGCCAAAGAAAATAATATACAACATAAAGGAAGAGGAAAATATACATTAAGTGTGAGTGTACGTATGTACTATGTACCCTCTGCACACTTAACTTCATCCTTTTCATATTCTCTCTGACGAGATGCGCTATAGGATATCCATAATATTTCCATTTCTATTGTACGCTTTCCAGGATCTTCTCCACTCACACACACACACACACACACTTTATATTTACATTTATATTCCCAGTTTGTGTATACACAACTGCCTCAAGTTGATATGCCGTTCCATTCCATCCCTTTGTAAATATGAAACTAGAGCTGAAACCTGAGACTGAGATCAAGATGAGAGGCGTAGAGATGGATGAATTCTGGCTATGGTTATCTTTTCGTATAAATGTAGGAAATAAGGCTCTCTCTCTCTATAAACTATAAACTATTTTGAGGTTCACAGTTCAAGTGGTTCACTACTCTACCGTACAGTTCACACTCATTTCTGGTATACTTCAACAAAGGACTCGTAATATACTAGATATTTATACTGTGCTGGGGAAAACGGATGGAGTACATACATATATGCAAGTAAAAGCAAAAGTATTGTAAAAAGTAGAGCGAAGAAAAGAAGACGGTTGCGAGTCGAGACACGAAAAGATGCACACAATATAAATATATAAATATACATACAATGTATAGATACAAACCAAAGTGAGTGACATAATACAAAAATAAACACAAAAGTAAAGTGACGATGACGGCGATCCAAGAGAGAAAAAACGAGGCAAAAGATAGACAGACAGACGGACATGACAATGACAGTGAAAACTAAGAGAACGACAACGACAGCAACAATGACAATGACTGCCTATGAATATGAATATAAATGTAAATGTCGATGTGACTGCATGCGAATATATACATACAAGAAACTAAGGAGAGAGAAATCATATCTGGAACAAATGACAGTCCAAATTTTACATGTATGTATCTGTAAAGAGAAGAAGATAAGTTCAACACCCGTCTATTTACATATACTTTACACACACACACAGATAGATACATTTGTCATATGGGAAATGACAGTGTATTTATTTATTTCAAAAACTGGAACATGCTTGCCCTTGTCTAGTCTTGCTCTGCTTTGTTTTGAGCTTTGAGCCACTGCTGGCCGGCTGCCACAACCAAAACAGTTTTCCTTCGCTCCCTTTGTTTGCTGTCAAGTTTACATGACATTCCGCCACTTTCGTGTATAAAACTGTATTATTCGGAAACACGAAATATTAACCCTCAATAAAAAAGAGGAGACAAACCTCTTGTTTATACAGTATAAAATTTGCGCTTTGTTTTGCTTCAATTTTAACTTGTACGTATGTATGTATTCACGCAGGAAGTCAAATTTTAGGGAGCCATCAAAGTAACTAGTTAACGCACTAAATTGAAATCGTTGCTACTGTTTCTTTTTTTAAATATTCAAGTGCTAGTTGACTGCTGTCAAATTTCAGGTGTATTTTCTCTGCCCTTATCACACTCCAAAGTGAATAACGCTTAGCTTTGGTTTTTGAATAAATTATCACTCCGTCTCCTCCTCCTTCTCCTCGTTTCTATTCTAAACTCGTACCTTGACGAGTTTAAAACAATGGCCAATTTTGAATGGAGAAGAGTCGTGTGAAGTGTCTCCACTCATTATAATGTTTATTGTTATTGTTATTATTGGCCAGTACAGCATGCAACGACAAGGACAACATACTAATGACCGTGTCATAACAGTCGATTCCTTCACGTCATTAGAATGAACAACAGAGGAGAAAGAGAGAGAGAGAGGCAAGTCATTTCCAATTTCGATTACAATTTCAATTTAAACTGGACCAAACTCATAGCAAAAGGTAATACTTTGCGTCCGTGTATAGAGTATGTATAATGTACCAAATATATATTATACTGATACCTATAATAGGTAAAGGTGTAGGAAAGCTTGGAAAAAGATGGACACCGTAAACATGTCATTGCGCCATGAAAACAATCTAATGGTCAATAGTAAATTTAAGGCGACCTAGATGAGGAGACAGGCCAAGTTGCGGCCAAAAGAAGGACAACTAGATCAAGAACAAGAGCAAGAACCAGGTTGCGAGAGAAAAGTAATTGTCTTGTCCATATAAGTATATGAGTAAAAAAAGGAGATTAGATGTTGAAGTACCCGGTTTACCATCACGTATATATAGATCTACCGCATTTTCTGTAATAATACGCCTATGCGCAGATACATTGCACGACCATGCTAAGTAAGTTGAAGATTACTAAAAAAATACGGTACGTGTGTTTGTGTGTGTGCGTATGTCTCCGTCGATTTTTTGTCTCAATAAATTCGGACACATGCTACTACTCTTGCCCCGCACTTAATTCCCTCCGTAATATAATGTTATGTATATGATGCTATACACGTCTCTTTAGATGACATTATCTCGTGACAAAGTTGAAGTGGAAATTTCACTGCATGTATGTATACGAGAAAAATAAAGAAGGAAAGGAAGAGACAAGTGTGTATGTGTATCTATTGTGTCTAAAATGTTCCATGTTAAGGTTCGCAGATGGGTTTTGCCTCACTCTCAAATGTCCAACTAGTTTGTCCATTAAGAGACAAAGACAATGAGTCACAACCGATCATCATTTCCAACTCTTTCTCCAGGTCTAGAGATTTTAGTCGATGATGTCCAGCCGAAAAGGAGCAGCTGATGCTCTTCTTTTTTGTTGAGTTTTTGTCTAGTCTAGATACATAATACATACATAGGCAAAGACGCGATGTACACAAAGGCATGGACGAAACTTGAGACGACAGCGACACAACGCGATCGCCTGATTGGGACAGGCTAACAACATCAACACCAAGTTAACTACACACATACACTGTATGTACTATGTATGTACATTGTACACTGCTTTTGATTCAAGAACAAAAACAACAACAAAAATAACATCATGAAAAATTTCTTGTGTGTAAGAAAATGGGGAAATTTTTTCCATATTTTTATTCCTTGTATATGTAAACATGCTTGTTGAATAATCTCCTAAGGATATCCCAGTTTACAAAAAATCGGAATCCCAGTCACACACAATATTGACAGAAGTATAGAAAATGTGAACAGATTTGAACCCAAAACAAAAACTTGAACATTTAACTGTGCATACAATATTAAAGAAAAAGGAAATGTATTTAGAAGAGATGTGAGATGTCCAAGATACGAGGTTCTCTCCATCTTTCCCCCCTTTTCAAGAAGTCTCAACTCGGTTTGACAACCAAGTACATAGATACACTGTCCATGTGCATATAAATACATACGTAGATACATGAGAAAAAGAACACAGGAATAGAAATAAAAGAAAAAAGTCCTCGTTGAATTTTATTCGAACGTTCCGTTTCATCCATTTAAATGTTTACGATTATGACACTTTTTCCCTCACTTCTTTTTATATGTATATATATTATGTATACACAACTCCTCCGTTTCTCCACATCTTTCCCTCGGATCTTGAAGAATCTGGAATCTAAAAAGAAAACTGGAAATTGTCCTCCCATCGCGATCCACCATGCTCATATATGGCTCTAATATGTTGTCACGACTGTATAAATATGTCTAGCTCTAGATACTCCATTCCACTAGAAGACACTTCAACTCCATTCTCAATTCTCAATACACAGGCTGTAATATGTATTTACTTTTGCTGGAGAAATATTACGAATATCCTGGACTTGAACTTGCATCCACCATCCACACAATCCAGACCGTCTGTCTTTTTTCACTTCTTCTTCTTCATCCCCATCTAATATCTAATCTTTCTCTTCACTAGCATAATATCTTATGCAGCAGCCGCAACAGAAGCTTCTGTATGTACCTCGCTCGTCGTCGGTATTTTGTCGTATTCTAGAAGAGGAGAAAAGGGAAAAGAATCCAAATCCAAGAAGCATGGAGCATCAGCCAAGAAACAGTAAAAAGAACTTTAAGCCTTCGAAAAATGGAAACGACACCAACTTCAACTAACTACCGGGGACTTTCATAAATGCATTTTTCTCGAGATTTGAGAGGCTATGGGATTCCACTGCTTCTTCTTCTGCTCCTACTTCTTCCCCTTATGTAAGTACTACGTATTATGATTACAACTATCACTATCACGTATTATCCGTGTCGGGACTTCCTTGTGCTTGCGTCGCTTTGCCTGGCCTTGCCTTGTGTGTGCTGTTCCTCGTGACCACACACATGGAGGAAAAGATGATCTCAAGTCTCAACTTATCTTGGATATTATAACCAAACTACCAACTATTACATATCATCTCAACACATGGACCCCTCGTTTAGACTACTTACATAATAGTTTCCAACAACATACTACTGATACCTTCTCTTTCCCTCTTTTACTCTCTCTCTCTCTCTCTGTCCTGTCACATGGGAACATATGACATTCCCATAAAACCATTGTCTAATGCCACCATTTGATCCAATGATATTTACTACGTATTGTACATACATGTGTGTGTCTGCATGTATGTATGTATGTATGCGTGCACAGGCACAGATTGAATTCTCCAGGATCCAATTTCATATCCGAGCAGAGAGTATCAAATGTATTGAGTATTGACATGAGAGAAGAGAGAGAGAGAGAGTGGAATTTTTCCCCTTGAAATAATAATAATGATAATAATAAGATAATGAAGGAAGGAGAATAAAAATGAAAGTGGAGTAAAGGAAACTGGAGGATAAAGGAAATGACGGAGAAATGGCCCATAATATTAACTAAATGACGCCCAGCGGATGGTCAACTTCACTGGACATTGGACATTGGTCACTGGACACACGGAAAGTGAACACCAGCTACACATTTAAAGTTACTTGTGAGACAACTTTGGCCATCTTCATTAGTTTGGGACTTTTGCCTCGTTTTAGGGACAAAACGACCCATAACCAATAATGATAATGATGAAAGTAGTGGAGCAGGTGCCTAATAAAAGTAAAAAAAAACGAAGCGGAGAAGACTACTGCTGATATAAAATTATTATGGCATAAAACGCATAGAGCCAAGAAAAAAAAGTTCACACATCAACAGGGCCATCTTTCTTCCTTTCTTGTTTAATATTATTTATTGTTCTCAACGTTGATTTTCTCCTCGTGTGTGCGTACACCGTACACCTTAAACCTGTGTGCTAATTCTATTACCATTTATAATATAATATAATAATAATATATTACATAATACAATTTCCTGCAGTTTTTTTCCCTATAGGAAACTAATTAATTTAGCTTGAGCAGGTATGTAAACTGTACATACATACAATGTGCTTGGAACTCGACGCAAAGCAACTTGACATGTCAAAAAAGGAAAAACCACAAATGTACATGCCCATGACGATGATGATGATGACTATGATTATGAGTATGATATATGTATAATGTATGTATAATATACAGGGGAAAATAAAAAAATTAGAAAAAGGAGAATTGGTATTGCCATTATTACATAAACATTTTTACAGTTGGAATGGATTTTGCGTTAAGTTTACATTGCTCGCAGCTCCTTGTTCTTGTTTTCTTGCATGTGCTTTTGCTCTCCTTCCTCCTTCCATCCATCCTCTCCCTGTAACACTCGACACTCCACATCCACTACATTGTACACATTCTACATGGTAAGATAACATTTACGATCTCCTCATACGATTGCGATTAGAATATCATTAATGTATGATCGTTACTTTACTATGGAGGGCAGTACGAATTACGATTTAAAAAGTGTACATAAAATCATAGCTTTTGTTAAAGGGGCGATATGTGTGAACGAGGATTAACAAGGATCTTTATCGCATTTCCACACAACAGAATTTTGCTGTATGTGTGTACATGTACTTATATATATGAATGAATTCGCAATTCTACTCCAGGTTTTATCATATTGTAGAAATCATACTTACAATAACAACATCAACAACAACTAGATAGAGAGAGAGAGAACCATCCAAATCTGAAAGCTATTAATCAAGAGGAAATGAAGGCAAAACTGGAATTTCTTTCTCGCTCTCTCTCTTAGGTCTCTTCTGTCTTGCAAATGAAGATGTTTGGGCCAGAACAAAACATACCTACGTAACAAAAGAAGAAGAGTATAGAAAAAATGCCCCATACTTACTCTTACTCAGAACTCTTGAGTTGGAATGACTTTATGTACGTTTTGCTCTGCTCACATATGTACATAGATAGTTACTGTATTCGTATTCTTTCCTATTCCTACGCCACTGTCCAAACTATGAGTACACATATGTACATATCTACAGTCCAAACTCATGACAACGATGACAGCCATGAATTCATATCAAACTGAGAAAAAAGTACGTTGTATTAACTATAACTATGTATACAAGTGCCTTCAGCCAATAAACGGAACCTTCTACCTTTTCTTTTTCCTTTTTATTCTTCTTTCTCCTTCCATAATAATTTTCATATTCTGATTTGATTGTACTTTGTACTGTACACTATAGAATACAAAGACAGGCGGAAAAATTCTTATTAAAAATTATTTTGTGTATTATACATTTCCCAGAACAATTAGCAGAGGAGTCTCTGTTAAGACTAAAACTACACAAATTTTTTTTTCTTCAGGACAAAGTTGTGAATGCATTTTACAGATATTGCAAAGATTCAACTACACAAGTATGTGCACATACACATTTGTTCTGATGGATATCTCAAAATCTACAATTCCAACTTATATGTATGTTATTATTCGTATTCAAATCCAAATGGAGCATCACATTCACATTCACATTCGTATAAATCAAGAGGAAAAACTGACAAGATGACACACGTCTTTTATTCATCGGAACAGCATTTTTGAATCATCTGTAATCCATTTCTCTTTTTTCCATGTACCATGTACAATGTACATAATACATTGCACTAATTTCTATATGAAAATTAATAATGATAATAAAGGTTAACCGAACATAAAAAATATCGAATATATTCCAATTCGAAAACCCTCTCTTTTTGTGGCCAAGAAAGAAAATCATATTCTGTCAGTTCACAATTCACATCCACACAATCTACATCCTATGTAACTTTATGTATGTGTGCACTGTGCACAAATAATAACAATATAATACAAATTTTAATTCATCGTACAGCCAAACCGTAGACTGAACACAGGCATAAAACGAAGCAAATGTACAATAAAATATACCGCAATTCAATTCTTCAGGGTTAATTCAATATGTACATTGACCAATTACGACGGATGCATGCACATGTATGGTTGTAGGTAGACAGTTCTCTGTATATAGACAGAGAAGAAATATAAAATAACGTGGATATGCCGAATCCACACACACTCACACACACATACACATACAGACACACTGCACTTTTATGAAAATGAAGTCTCCTGTCATACAAAAAGATGAAAAGATTTCATCCACGCCCTCAAACTGCCAGACAGACCGAAAAGAAGCTTTTTCTCAGATCAAACACACACATAGACGCACACATTTGCATCCAAAAAACCCAATCCCAATCTTAATCCAAATACATACAAATCCTAGAGACCAAGTCCAAATCCAAATGAAAATGGAGGTGGAAGATTTGAAATCTGCTCGCTTATTTTTTCCCCTTGGAAGATTCTTCTGAAAGACCAAGAAGATGGAGGAGAAAGAGACAGACAGGAGAACGAGCAAACTCCCCGTGGCTACGCTTTACTTTAAACTTTCTAAGAAGAACAGAGTCTGTATGTTTGTAGTTTGTACATTGTACATACATACGTGAAAAAATGATGCTACAATCTTTGACACAGGATATGAAAAACCAAAGCCAAAGCCTAATTCAAAAACCAAAACCCCAGTACACACATGAGGATTACACTTTGCCCTTATTCAATCCATAAAATACATAAACACAATGGTAAAACAAGAAGAGGACTAATCTCTTATTTACCTATTAAATTAAATTAAACGGGATTCAATCACACACAAATCCAGATTTGTGCCTATTATGTAAGTACAATACAACTAATCTAAATTGAGATTCAAGTCCAGCGTGTGCATTACATAAAATTACTTTATCGATGTTTATTATTATGATTATTAGGAGGATGATTTGCATATAGCTGGGGGAAACTGCAGAGAAATGTGTACAGGTAAAGTGAAATGTGAATACAGTACAAATACATACATAAATACAGCGCTATGCACTGTATCGTATCGTATTGTATCATAGCACAACCCAACATATCATGCAAGGAACTGCAGGAGCAGTAGATGAAAGATAAAGTAGATGCTCCTCTGTGAGAAAAAGATTGCACTGCACTCTCGGCAGAAGCAGGAGATAAAATGTGTACAGTGTACAGTGGTAGTGGTGAAGCTAAAAGTTCATCATCTTGTTGAAGTTGAATTCAACCAGAGTTCTGCTCCTCTCTTTTCCTCAGTCAGTAGTTGGAAACATGCATAGTTAGTATGCATACAAACAGATAAAGTGCATGCGTGTGTGTGCTTCTTGTCTCGTGGGTTTTTGGTTTGATATAAAATAATACTAATAATAATGAAAAAGGTAGTTTGTAAAGCTTTGAGTTTTTCTCTCTGAACATGCTTCTCCAACAGAAGAGGCAGAAGAGAGATAGAGAACGATGTATAGAGAGGAGGCTGAAGCTCTCTTCTCTTTTTTGTCTCGAGTCTCAAGACTCGAGACTTGAAAAGTTGAAACCCAAACCCAAAACCGGTTTCTTTCAATAATTGCTGTATCAAATGGGTGTCCAAAACTCCCTGCCTGCCCTCTTCAACCTAACTAAAACTAAAAGGGCTGGCAAGGGAGGCTAAATTGCCTGTTCTTCTCGTCTCTCTTTTCCTTTACGCTTGCTTATACGATACATACTTGTACTTCTGTCTCGGATTCCAAAACTCAAACTCAAACTCCTTTCCGAATGCATAATATGTACTCTTTTCTTATTTATATTATGCATAATATTCTTTATGAATTTATATTTCCTCTTTGTATGCATATCTTATGAAATTCTGAAGACTTTGCTATGCACTATTATTACTGTTTTTTGCTGTTGTTGTTCTTGTGTTGTGTTGTTGTTACCCACATTTTAATTTAGGACCAAGTCTTGAACCTTCACACTGCTCCTGCTTTCTAGAAAACCTCCCTTCCCACCCTGGCCAAAGAACATGACCGAAAAGCAACGCGAGTGTGTGTTAGCAACTCCTAGTCCAAATCTTTGAATCTATGTACAATGTACACTCTGCACGTCTCTATATATTTCCCATGTCAATAATCCTTAAATTTTTCCATTTTCAAGTTAGCCCACTGGAATTAGGAAAATTCGGTGGTCAACTATGTGTCAGCTATATATGTATGTATAGGATAAGTAGGAATGTGCGCCAAGAATTCGGCATTCAAGTTGGTTCAAGTCTCAAGACAGTTGACATATCTTTCTATTTTTTTACTTTATATTACATAAGATGTAAATACAAGAGCCTCAGTCCACGTATATGAGAGGACAGAACAGAAGAGTCGCACAGGATGAAATGCCGACTGATAGTGCTATCACACACATTTTTTACAAATTTCCTCTTCTTTATACTCTTTGTACGCATATATAATGTAGATATACTCCTCCTGTCATCCACCGTTTCATCACCATTGCCATATCATCGAGATTCTTATTCATCTTAGTGTGCATTCATTAAAAAACGATAAATACTTGAAAGAGACTCTTCTTCGTCATGAGATAAGAGAGACATTTTTCCCACCGTTACAAATATGTAGCACCATCACTGTCTTGAAGCACACCCATGCAGCCTGAAAATTTTCTAATTTCACCAATGATTAAAGAAGGAAAAGCAAGGCAGAGGAGAAATTAATTTCCTGTGTAAAATGATATGATAAATATACATTTTAATTTTATTCATTATATTCATAAGAGGAGATGGGTCCCAATATATGAATACATTATTTTTGCATATGTATAAAAAGATGAGATTTACAATTTACATAGCTATTATTTATTTTATAAAAATTTCCCATTCCTTGCCGTTTAAAAAGTGCGATCACAAACTGTCTTTGAATACCTTATATATATACATATTATTGTATGTATTTTGCTCTCGTCGATATGATCAATTGAATATGTCAATCAAAAGGATGAATCGGGATGGAGATGAGAGAAATCGCTTTAAATGAGCAATATATTTCAACAACCAATTTTGCTTCAGCTGAATTCGATTCGATTGCGGAATATTGAACGTTGAATGGTAAACATATTATACACTCAAAAAGAAATTGATTTGTACCCATGTATATCAATATACTTTGTAAATTGTATACAAATACTCGTATAATATATTAAATACACAAGGGCTTTGTAAATTGAGAATTAAAGTTTCTTTTTCCCCGACAATTTATCTATATCTGTATCTCCTGCTCAATCTTCAATTTTCAATCACTCCACATACACATACGGCGTATGTGCTATTGAAAATTGTATAGAATGGAATAAATTCCCCATTTTCCATAATGTTTGCCTGTGTTTCTTAATCGGGGGCAAAGTTTTTTGACACAAAGTGGGATCCATCCCCATAAACTTTGTACATTGTGTGTACGTCTGTTTCTGTTCTCCTCCCTCCATTTTCCATTGTTGTTATCACCATCATTTTCACAAAATATAAAATGCACAGACAGACATATAGAGAGCCGAAACCATTCATCGATGATGAATCAATGAAGAATCCTGCGTATACAAATGGCAAGAAAGTAAGAGCATTGAAATTCTCAGGGTATCGTGTTTCATTTTCTATGTATACTCTGTACAAAGTACAAAGTAATAAGAAAAATGTATAGAAAATAAATACGAAAGCATTTCCTCTGTTATTTCTTAAAGCCCTGTATTTTAGCTGCAAAGGTTGCACCCATTATTTTGCAAGAATTTACAAATGCATAGAAAAATGGGTGGATTATACATTAGTTTTGGTAATATTATTGATGTTTTCCCAAGGTAAAGCTTGCAACGTTTGTCAAGGTCCAAGTTGAGCACCTCTCGAGCACAGCTGCACGATGCCAGGTTCTTCTGCCCTAAATCCTCCATTTGGATAAATGAAAACCATTTCCGTACTCTCTTCTTGACTAAGTCACAAGATATTGATTCTTTGTGGGTTTTTCCACGTTTATTCCATGCTTTGAGTTTCCTACACAAACGTACAATTTATTTTAAATCGAAAAATGGAGATGCATTCCTGTTGTTGCTGCTGCACGGATTTGAGGACGCAGGCAGTATACGTTTGGTTTTATGAAATGGTAAGGAAAATCATGAATCAAAGTGCAAATTGTAAATCTTGACTTTTACCAAAACTTTGTCCAAAATAACTTGAGGAAACCATACAAGTGATAATACATCTAACTAAGAATTTATTACTGGTAATAAAACAGGTTTGGAGTGTCTTTGATGTCATCTATACCGCTAAATTGATCGATCGCGTAGTTTACGACCAAAAACATCCGGAAGTAGGGAAAAGCGTGGAACACGAAAAATGTAAGTGGTGCAATTTTTGATAAGTAAACATGTACCCAACTATAATTAATTGAAAGCAATATAAATTAATTGCATATTAAAATGCAAATGAATTGTATTTAGTTTCAACTTTGGTGGTGTTCTTGACCGTATGCTTGGCCCTTGATGTCATGTCATTGATCCTAAGCATTGTCCTTGTGGCCGGCCTAAAACAAGTAATTAAGCAGACAAAAGAATAAACATGGTTAGAAAATATCAGCATCATTGAGATAATTAGAATTTAGCAGAAATAAAAATTGTATTTTCTCAAGCTTTGACTCTGCTAACTGTGAACACAATATTATGCAGTTGTCGCAGACTTTGTTGAGGAGCTGGGTGGTGGGTTCTTTTGTGCTCCTCGTGCTGGGCATTGTTTACAACGTGGTGGCACAAAAAGTTTTACCCAATGAAGCCTACACGAGAAGACAGAATGGGGTCGGAATCTTCTATTGCGTTGTGTCTGCCTATTGTATCGCAATCGTTTACGCCTTCCTGCGACAGCTGCGGAGAATCGAAGGAGAACCGCAAATTCAACCATCCACCATCAGCACCGTTGATACCAACAAACCGATGGATGCCTAAATTTGATTTTTTAGCTTTAATCTTTATTCTGTATACATGTATATGCATTGCAGCTAGAAAAATTCACTGTGGAACCAGAAAGAAATTGCTATTGAACACTAATTTCGTTACGCTATCCATTTCTTTCTGTACTCGTTGTTGTATTTCGACGCCATTCATAAAATTTGCTACGATGTTTGCATGCTTCGAAAATGTAGATACCTTGCTGATTCTACTCGCAGCACTTCAATGGTCATGAGCGGCGTCGAAACATTGTAAAGAGTACAGGGCAAAAATGAGACGGGTTATGTATCCACACTAGATATGCATGGGTACTGATTCCATTATGCATAAAGTTCATATATATTGCACATGCATGCTGGATTGGACTTTGATATCGTTTACTGTTTATTGTTGTTCATTTTTGAAAATTTTGTTTTGGATAAAAATAGCTTCGCTTCAACTAAAAATCGTCATCCACCGATTGTTGGAGAATTCGACGCCGGTTGAAGATTTTGATGTTGTACGATACGATTGTAGAACTCTTAGCCGGCAAAAATGCGTAAATATAAGGATAAATGAGATATGAGATTATTTAATTCTGGCAATAATATTGATGGTTGCCCAAGGTAAAACTTGCAGCATTTGTCAAGGTTCAAGTTGAGCACCTCTCGCAAATAGCTGTACCGTGGCCAGTTCTTCTCCGCTAACGTGTTCGTTGGAATGAAAACTTTTTATTGTACGTACTTTTTTCTGAACTATATACTCACTCACTTTCAAGGGCATATTGATTTTCCTATTTATTTTTATCCAAGTTCATTCTATGCCCTTAGTTCCTTACATAAACGGATATGTTATTTTAAATCCAAGAATAACAATGAAATCCTGTTGTTGCTGTTGCACGAGTTTGAGGACGGGTGCAGTGAAGTTTGGTTTTATGAAGTGGTAAGAAAAATCAAAAATCAAAAGAAATTCGTAATTTTACTAAAATTGCGTCT
>JAQIVE010004300.1:0-14809 GCA_034698285.1 Sminthurinus bimaculatus | reverse complement strand
TAGAATTGACCGGCCAACAACCTCCAGTGCCTTGGTAACGGTCATTGTTTTACTCAGTTTGGTAGAACTGACCGGCCGACGGCCTCCATCATGTAAAACAAAAGTGAGGAGCATCTCGGGGTGTACGTCAATCTGGAGGAATTCGGGTATAATGAGTAGAATGGATCTATGCTACTCATGATGATTCGGGGTATAGTGTCTCCGAAGATAGTAAAATTTGGAGAGCTGGACACATATTCCATATTCCACGCAAAGAGTTGGGGCTGTCCTACACCCTACACATAATACAGTCTACAATTTTCAACTTGAAGTCTTAAGTCTCGAGCCTTGATAATTAATGTTGAGTATGTTGCAGCTTTTGGTTGTTGAAGCAAACAACATGTGAGAATTTTTCGCTTTCTGTCCATGTTCACAAACATAAGCCGAGCATAATACACACACAAACATCACCAGCAGTCCATCACATACAACTATTCAATCATCAATATATTTTCTGTATAGATGAGAAGGACCGGGACCCCGCGTCCTACACATTATCAACAATACAAGACACAACACAAGCCACTAATAAATTGGACCATATGTTTTGACTCTTTGTATGATGTGTATTTCCTTTTCTTTGAACTTCACCTCCTGCCTATTCTACTACTTAATAGTTTATTTCCCTTTATTTTCTAGCTTTGAGGCACAACAGCGTTGATGCATCAGCATTCTTCAGATGGAAAATCGTATATACACAAAATATTGTCTGTGTATCTTTACACCCTAAAAAGGAGTCCCTTTGTGATACAACCAACTTTAATGATGATGGGGAAGACTAATGAAATAGATCAAAATAGCAACATTTATAAAAACATCAGTCATTATTATATAATGTAGCTGCTGCTGCTTCGTATTTTGTACTTTTCATACGGGGAATAACAACCCGTTAGGGTGCTTTTTAGGACAAACTCACAGTGGGTGCTTCTGTACTGGATTTGGCTAATCTTACTTATAATAGTCGATTCTAAGGTAAAAATGCCTGAAAAAATGGTGGTGCTAACCGTTTTGTCCATTGCACCCCCCCCCCCCCATTAGGGGTCAAAGACCAATTCTTCGGGTTTTCCCTCTACTACTGTTGATGAAATTTGGTCAAAGGTTAGTCCTACAGACAAGCAAGTTACAGCATTGGAATCAGCGTAAAATTCTGCTTTAAAACCAAACACGTTAATAAATCATTGAATGAATGAATGAAATAGCTTTTGAACTTTTTAAAATGATAAATTTCATGTTTTTATAAAATTTTGAAGGCGGAAGTTAAGAAACCTCTTGCTTTCGAAATTTTAGAAAAGCACGAAAGTTATCATTTTAAAAAGTTTGAAAACTATTTTAAAGCAGAATTTTACGCTGATTCCAATGGTGTAACTTGCTAGTCTGTATAGGGCGAACCGTTGACCAAATTTCATCAACAGTAATAGAGGGAATCCCGAAAAATTGGTCTTTGAGGTCACTTTTACCTCTGATGGGCGGTGCAATGGACAAAACGTTTAGCACCACCATTTTTTTCAGGCATTTTTACCCTAGAATCGACTATTATAAGTAAGATTAGTCAAATCCAGTACGGAAACACCCATTGTCAGTTGAAATGATCAATGACGTTTCATGTTCATCATATGTTCATTTTATCTATAGAACATCAAAGAAATTTCATGGGTAGTCTGGTTTCAGTGTCGAAGTAATTACGAGTTTGATTTTTTTTATTGAAAACTTATATGTACATTGTATAACTTGATAGGAAAAAACAATTACACCAAAACGAGTCCAAAGACGGGGGGAAAACATTAAAAGGTCAAACTGAAAACTAAAAATTGCATAACAAAAACAGCTACTAAACTGAAACCATTGTAGTACAAAATATGGGTTTTCTAAATCATCAAACTGAACTATTCTAAATTTCCTAGAGCTCAGCTAAATGGTCACAAATGTTGAAAGATGTAGGCAGAGAATGTGCGGGAAAATAGGTAAAGAGAGTGAAAAGTATGAAAACTTTTCTCTACGTGTATATCTGATATACATAGAGAGATGTAAATGCCACATGCCTGATATACAGTAATATTTACAAGTATGAAGGGACGCATCTCGCAATCTTTCTAAGGCGGAAAAGGAGCCCAAGCACAACAGACACGTCAAACTTTTCAAAATTACCACATGTATACATATACATATCTGAGTATCTATTTAAGTATTCATGGAAGACTGCGTATTCGTTTTGAATGTTGAACAAATACATGTGGAATGACGAGATTTAGTTTTCACACTGACAAATATTGTACATATTCATATAAGCGGAAAAAGTACACATTTTTATCTGTACCTACAACCTATGCATGCTACATACTACATACGTAGTACATATTGTACTGTGCATTAAATGTGTAGGTACTTACTACTTACTTGCATCTTACATATAATATGCACTCGGGGGAAAATAAGCCTCCATCATTTGAAAAATTTTGAATCTCTCAACTTCAACTGTGCTCTCTATATAGATAATTCCAAAACTATACAAAAAGAAAGCCTCAAATTCTATCTCCCTCTCGCTCACAACAATTTTTCCTTCCTTTGCATTTTCAACTTTTCTTCACAGTTAATCCTTGACCTCGCTCTACACATTTTGACTGTTTGTTTTTTCAAACGTTTTCCTTCGATGAGCTGCTTTTTCAATACGTAATATGCGTAATATATATTATGTATAACAATACTTCCTAACTCCCAAATTCTTAATTGTCATTGATGAAAGCAATTTTCCCTCTTCACTCCTTACATATTCTGCAAAAAGCTTAACGTGGGTCTTTAACATTTTCTACACATCAAAGGAACACTTCGATGAACGGAAGTGTTCCTTCTTACTTATGAATTTTTCTTTACTGGCATTTATCATCATTTGAGTTAGATATTAAATAGTTTTTTCCTTCTAAAATTTAAGCATTTAATTATTTTATTTACGTAACGAGTCTGTTATAGGACGGGGCTTTGAATACTACCCTGTCTAACTGAGTGTGTGTCAGTGATGTAGCATAAAACATTATCATCTCTTTACAATGTGCTTCCATTCACACATCTGAATTTGTGAATTCAGAGCCTTCAGCTCGAGTCAAGTATTTTCATGGAATGAAAATATTATTTTGACAATAAATGAATGACATTATTTTTATTTTGAACACCATGTGGGTAGAAATAATTTTTTACATACGTCTCCAGTCATATTAATTATCCATACATATAGTCTTGTATAGTTAGTGACATGACGATGAACTATGCCGACGTAAAACGACAATTGACGATAACAATAACTGCTTTGTCTTTTGCGGTTTTTGGAATATTGGAACTGTTGTTGGCATCATTCATTCTATAATGTTTTCATTTGTATTCTGTGTGTTTGCTTTTAGCTCCATGTATATACACATTAGAACGAGAGAGAAAGATATGGAAGTGGTTAGAATTCGTCTGTTGATACTAATAATTATAGCCGTGCTGACTCTGGCTCTGACACTGGAACAGTCAGTCAGTTGGATTTAGATTAATACCACATGGCAAACTCTTGTTTCGTTGTGTGGTTCTGGTTATATAGTTTATTATAGGCATAGTTCTTGTTCTCAAAGTTGTGTGGGACCAAACCAAATCAAACCAAACCTAGGCAGACTATAATATAATGAAGAATAAAGAACCAGAAAGAAATTGAAGCCGTATGACTGTCTGACTGACTGACAGACAAAAATCAACTGACAAAGTGAACATATGCACCATGCACAAAAAAAATTCACTTGCACTTTGCTGAGTGAAACAAACTGTGGGAATAATATCATGGAGACAAAAGTCGTTGTAGTTATCCTCAATGTTCACACACAGAACAGAGGGCACAAGGACAAGTATGTATGTAAGTACGTGTATCAACGAATAAATATATGATGAAAAGTACAAGGGTTCCTTTTAATTCATTCATCATTAATTCTTGATTCTTATACATTTGTACTGTATTACCATCTTCCAGGTACGAAGCTGAAAATATGTCGTATCTTATGCAATATGCAACCATTTGACTTCTTTAACGGATGGTTTCTTTCTGACTTAACAAGGATAACATTATGGTAATTATTCACACAACATAGTAAGATGATAATACATAATACTCTTACTTACACTATAGAAAATAAAGTTCAGTGGAGTTGTCTTTGTATTTAGTTTGCAGGGTGTTGCAACCTGTGATGTAATGTGTTAATATTAAAAATAATTATTGTAAAAGTATATTATGATAATTCCTGTATACTAATTTATGAAGCCAAATCTTGCCAGTTTTCCCCATTCGTTTGGAATTTTCATAGGGAAATGCTATACATATTCACTCTATAGGTACCTGATATTTCAGTGCTGCCTTGTGCACAAAGTTGAACCCTTAACATAATATTTCCAACCTTTAGATTACGAGAATCAACCTGCTTTCAATCTAAATATTCGCTCATGCCATTTTGTTCGATTATTCAGGTCTTTTCTCTTCCTGCTCTCCTTGTGTAATAATCGCAATTTTTCAGCATTCTGCTTCAATTTCAGCAATATTGATAAATGTATGCTGCTAATTATAATTACATACTTACGTCAATAATTACTCCCTTCTTGTGAAAAATATACACTCTGTATCTAAAGTTTAATTTTTTTTCAACCTGTGATGTTATTTACTGTTACTATCAATCTACTTATTTACTCATCTATCACCTTTAATTTTATTTCCCGAATGCGTATGTTTAAAAATTACAAGCAAATGATGTTTAAAATAGCAACTTACTCGAGAAAAAGGGTTGTTTCCTGACAGATCCGATCCTCTTCAGTTGTGGTCTATTGGACGAAGTAGCCAATGAATCTTCATCCTCTAGCTCGTCCATTGGTGCTGGTGGCAGGACCATTGTGAAAGTGTGGGGTTGTATGTTGTTTCAATAAAGATATCGAATGATTAAATTTCGATTTAAAATTTCACCATTAATGTATTATTAATTATTATTATCCGTCTTGTATCTGGGCTGGGAAATAACAATGACAATAAGGAACGAGAGCGACTCATTTACACAATAATAGTTGTGTCTAAACTCTCAAAAAACGAAAAACTACCAATGTCTATTATACACACATAGGTCATTTAATGCTATTCTAACAATAAATGTATAATGGATGGTATGAAAAAATTCACATTAGTCTTTATCTTCATTTACAATTTCAGAAATCGAATTAGCGTTGATAAAACAAACATTTTACACAAAAACTCCATATAGCAAATTTTATTTGACTAGTAACAAGGAGAAGATTAAACTTTTAATTGTTCAAGTCGCACTTTATCTTAAGTGAAGCACTAAACACATTTAAATAAATGTAAATTGTAATGGTAAGGTTCACTGAACAAAAATGATTGGACGACCACTTGTTGACGTTTTATACTTGTGCGTCCTTTTCTTCACTTGAGCTTATAACACAGAACGAGAGTCAGCATCTGAAAAAGCAGAGAAAATAGAATTAAAATAGTCCGTGCAATTTAGCAAACATAAACATAAATCGTATTTGTGTTGTGATTTATGGTTTAGTTAATGATTCATCAGCAATCGACACATTTTACTGCTTTTTATTTTACACAAACAATAACATAGCATAACATTTTATACGTTACTACATAATCTGACGTAAGCAGCGACAAAAAAGTTCCACTTAACACTCACGACGTGATATCAAATTCAAAACCATGCTGCTGGATTTATTAACACTTTGTGTGTATTTGTTATGTGTACTGAATACTACTGAATACTATAAATTATGAATTTCATTTACAATAATATTTTGTGTACAAGCTATTATGAGCTTATTCACATAAATTGATTGGGCGATTAAAATCGGAAATCGGAATAATCTGATACATAGTACTAACTACTAGTTAGTAACTAGATGGATTGAAATCCAGAAAACTTCAGAAACATGAATTGTAGGTCTTTAACCAAAAACTAAAGTTATAACTGCACAATTCAGTTCAATTTAACTCATAATCCATTGTTAGAGTTTACAAAAAGTACTTAATTCTAAACATTTTCCTCCTTCACATACACATATTAATTATGTACATACTTATTCTGCAATTTGATGCAACTGTTTTTCCTTTTCTCTAAATTACTTCATATTGTTCAGTAAATACTGTTCCACATTTATATTTCTCAATCATTGTCTACTTGAAAGATAAGAAGGAACAGTTTTTCCACAAATATTTTTTAATTCTAAGCTAGATGTTGTAAAATACAGTAAACATTCATTTTTTTGATAAATGCAAACAAAGCAAATTACATGTATTATGTGTGTCGTTTTCACAACTTATAGCGCAGAGTAATAGTCCATTATATATTGTGGCTTTTAGTTAGATTGAAAAAAAAGAAAAAACATGTAATTTAAACTATAAATTTTAAATAATAATTACTACTCCTTTCTAGTTTGTGTTACCAGAATGAAGAATGTAAAATTACGCATTATTTACTCATAATTTGTTAGAATCTGGACTGTGGGTAGTCGTAGTTTTCAACGTAATAATCAACCCTATACAATTTGTCCAAGTAAACACAGTTATCTATGTGTGCATACTTCCTACGATTATGGATTTGTGATAGGTTACAACATGCCCTACATTTTATAGAAGAAAGTTGCCGTTGGTCAGTTTCATTTTGTAAATACATAGAAAATGAAAAAATAACATACATTTAGTACCTTGTATCAAAATATAATGCCTTATAATAAGTAAAGACCATTGAAAAGCTGGAAACTAAAAATTAATTCGTTCTTTTTATTTTATTTTTACAAGGTATTTGATCCCTACAATTGGTCTCTCGAAACATTTAATCTGAATTCTAAAGCCTAATGATCTTTCAAAAACGTATACTAAGAAATCACAAGCATATAATATAATCTAATTTGTCGTAATCAAGTTTATTATTTCAAACGTACGAACTAAAGATGCAAAAATAATAATTCAAAATGTTTTTTGTTAGGTCCTTACTATTTCCTATTTACACAACTAAAATAACTAGTACAGTTAATTACCAATGTTCATTGATAGCAGAAGAAAGTACATACAAACCCCTTTTCAAAATCCGTTCAGAGTAAAATTATTCCTGATTGTTTTCTATACATTTTTTTATCATTTTAGTAATAAAAAATCTTCCCACAATCGAAGCAAGCATTTTAAAGAAAAACGTAAGCACACTTTTAAAAAGAACAAGTATGTAAGTAAGTAGATACATTCAATCGGTGGAACTTTCACTTTTATTTTTCTCTCTCCTTTCACCTTTCACTAAATCCACCTTGATTCTTGATGACTTATTAAAATATTATGACTATATAAAGCTTTGAAAGAAAGGTGTTAAGTTAAATGAAGAGCAAACTATTGTTGTAAGGAAGCCGAAAACTCAAAGAAAAGATTAAGTACTGCATTGATGCGAAACAGAAGCATCAACGTATTTATAAATATACACCCCTACCTTGTAGACATGGTATTATGCTAAACTTCTTTTTTAATGCTACCTAAATTTATGTAAACTTTAGTATACTAAACTAAAGTACAGTATACTGCAGTATAATAAGATTATACTATTTTTTCGGAGGAAAAGGTCATAGCTTTATTGTAATCTAGGTTGTATATGTGGATAAAGCCTTATTGTTTATCTCTTTAAAAAACTTATTATGTAAATATCTACATTATAAAGATTACGAACTTATGTATCTACATTGCGTAATGTACTTAACTATCCTAACAACATAATATGAAGAAAGAATGAGTTAATAGTAGACACATACATATTTTTCTTCAAAGTGATCTTAAAAACAATTGTTCGGCATCTGCATGGCATTTCTCTATTTACTCTAAAAGGTCTTGCTAGTGCATAATAGTTACATATTATATGTGAATACCTATATTATACAACCTCTTGACATTTATTTTCAATCCCATGTGCTCGGCAGCAAGCGAGGAAGGTTGTGTAGGAGGTATAAGGAAAGAAGAGTGTATGAGTCAGTTTGTAGGAAACTTGTGATTAGACATGTGAATCTTAATGTGCATTTCCTCAGCGCGTTCATATACCTAACTTGTAGATATTTTAGTTCGTGTATCTCTGCGGGTATAATCTACAGCTACTTATATTAAGTATTGTATATTTTCTATGTAATATTAGTTTGTGTGTGTAAGTCGTATGTAAGACATATACGGTCTTCTGACTCGAATAGCTGATACATAAAACGCATTGCATATTATGCAGTCAATGAATGGAGAATCTAATTTTGTACCAAAAGAGCAATGTACACATATTATAGGTTCTGGAGGTATAGATATGTTGTATAGAGATATTTAAAAAGCACAACATATTGTCCCCTGATGTCTAATACCAACTAATAATAAACGCAGATGCGTTTGCAACTTGTCTCCTTGCTTAAAAGATATGAGTGTTAAGTGAGCTTGCACTTATTCTACCAATACAGTACATCCTACAAAATATACATATATACCGTAATGTAATAAACTATCCGACTCGGAAGTACAAAAAAGAGAAAACATGATCTTCATCGTATAATACATTGTGTTCTTACTTTTTTTTTGCATGTAAACTATCAGTAAACTATGCACCTTATCCATTATCCGATAGTCTATTATCTATGACTATTATAAAAAATATTATAGTTTCTTTAATGTATTTTTTTCTATTAACTTTTTGTAGTTATTCAGATTTATTTTGTGTTTTGGCAAAAACAAAAACGAAAATTGAGTCATCAGTATGTATATTTTTTAAAATGCGTCATAGATCATGGTAAAAGCAACATGCTATTGAATATTGAATATAGGGTTGTGCAACGTGCATATAGTACCTATATTGATTTAGCATAAAATAATATGTTGGTTAATTTTCATTTGACTTTTTTTTACTACGTATTTATTCTTCGAGTTGAGAGTGTGTTTATGTAGTGTGTACTGGAGGCAAGAGAAATAATGAAATGAGAAAGTAAAAAAAGGCATATTTACCTATTTATGTATCAACATTGCCTCTTTTCATGTGGAGTCATTCTATTTTCTACTTATTATTATTTCATATTTATTCTTTGCCTGATAGTAATACTATTATTCTATAGGGTTTAACCTTGAACAATCCAGCAAAAAGTAAGTAAATAAGTTGTTCTTTATTTTTCTCTTCCACTTCTACTTCGTCTCGTGGATACAACGAAGGTGATTATTTTTTGCTTTTAGCATTCCTTATAGTGTATGTTTATATTATAACTTTGTTGTGCAGAGATGTAAAATAGTAAAATGCTTTAGCAATGGTGCATATTATACTTACTTTTCATAAACATTTGTAGACAAGACAGGCAAGAGTTAAAGCTTGGAAGAGTAAATTTGAAGAGCTAAATTTTGCATGCATAATATGCTTTAGGTTTTAAAATAATTGCACATTTCATTTTGTAGCAGTAGCTTACAATAATAAACAATGTATAAAAGGTACACATATGTTTTTCCTTCCTTCTTTCGTACCTATGCAGCTGTATTTTGCCATAGTAAGTATTTTATTATTTATACAATACAATAATATTATGTCATCTCGTCAAAGCTATAACTGACAAAAGTCATAAATACAGTGAACTTGTGAATTTGTTAAATATCACAGTCGCACAAATGTGCAAAGTCGCGATTCATGTAAAAAATTAGCATGACAATTGAAGGGCTTAGTGCTAAAACCGCCACTGTAAAATAGCATAAGACGTTGCCATGGAAACATACTGTGCTTATTTTGGCGAGGTTTTTCTATCAGTCAACCCTTCAATTATTAGACTTTAAAATTTCAAATTACTTATCACATGGAAATGTGCCTATTTACATATACATTGCATGATAAAGTAAAAACATAAAACTATTGAATGTATTTTATGATAAACTAAAGTGTGACTTTTGGTCTTTTGGTATTTTTGCATCAACAATTCATTTAATGAACTTTGTTCACAAAACCTAGCTAAAATAAGTTAAAATAAAACACATGAAATCATACGTAAGCAAGTCCATTCTTGTGTATAGGATTCAATAGAAACTGATTATTATTCTAATATATTTAACAACTCTGGTTCCGAAAACGTAAACATTCTGTGATTGATTTCCAAGCATAAAGAAAGCAGGCAAAACCTCTTAGCTTTTTACACTTATACTATAATAAGCATTATAAGTCCTATATGGCATTATTCCTTCTGTTGTGAGACGTATCTGTAGTCTAAATAAAATAATAGACGATATTATGATTACAGACGCTGCCCATAATTATCCCCCGATTTTACTCTTTCATTCAGATTAGAAATGGTATAAAATCCACTATACAGCTCGTATTGTCGATGTTATGTCGATGTATATTAAATATGTACCTAAATACATTGTAGTAATATACATAATAGTTATTATTAAGCAAACTATAAGTTATGCTATATGTACGATGTTGTTTGTAGATATCGTTATGTGAAAAAAGCGAACTAGAACTTGTAACATTTATATATACACTTGTATTATATTATGTATACTTAAGCAGAATGAGAAAAGTTGCCACAACTGGCCAATTGTACAAAGTGAAATAGTATCATTTGGCTATTAATGATGCTACTTCACTTCTCATCCTGAGAAAGAATTGCTTAACTTTCCTTCTTGTATGCTATAATACGCTATAAGCTATAAGTAAGTACACTGTTGTACCTTGTCTGTATTTAACTTGGCTGAAGTAAGTACTATAGCACGCAAAGTGTGTGTACTCCATTGACCTTTTACAACTCAAAGTAAAATACAATACCTTATTAATATGTAAAATATCTAAATATCTACAACTTACTGTAAATACTTGTAACATGAAACAGATGCATATTAAATATTAATCAATAGTAAATTTTATAATAAAATAAATTCTCATCGAATTAGCACTCTAATCATGTTGTATTTAATACATAATACTTACACTTAATAAGTATAAGGTGTAATACAGTTTTATTTGAACTGAATAACATTGTTAAATGTTACCAAATACACATTTGAATACAATGCAAGTATTTATTTCTACTGTGTTTGTCTTTTGCCTTGAACTGTGCAAACTGCAAACATGCTTTATCCAACAAAATTAAAGTATCTAGGTACTTATATTATTGTTAATATAAAATAATAAATCAAAATGAAGTATTCAATGTTATGTTCAAAGATAACAAAAAATATAAACTAAAATGAGGCCACAAAAGTCAAAACTAGTCAAAACCAAAGCTATAGAAGATAGAAGATAGAAGCTACACATGAATTAGATTTAAAAGGCCTTTAAATATAATTCATGTGAAGCTACAACAAAAAGAATAGAGAATGTTGAATGTTGAAAGAAAAAGAAAGAATCTTTTTACCCGGTTTTCCCGCTGTGTCAAAAAGGCCCTTGAAAATTCAGCTGTTTTACTACTTTTTACCACTCGTCACTCGTCACAGGTCACAGTAAAAACAGTACTTGAGAAAATATTTTCACACAAACAAATAGACGACACACGACACTAAAACAATTTTACTAAATTTTTACGAACGCGAACAAAATTCAAGACATTTCAGTTGACCAAAATACGATTTAAAATCTCGTGCTAATAAAGCCATCAAAACCGTTCACCTTTTTATTCATTTCTATCTTACAATTAGTACCTAAAACTTCTTATCATGAATAAAATTCAAACTTGTCAAATTTTAAATGATTCGTCAACTTTTCAGGTTTCTTGAAAAAACAAAAAAAAATTCAGCAGAAGGTTAGTTTTCATACTTTTGGGCACATAATTATTATTTATATGCACAAAAAAGTTATCAAATAATCAAGTATTTTTTTGTGCAACTGTTTGGTGCTTTGGTCTTGCTTCTTACTTGTCTTTTCTTCTTATTTTCCTTTTCAAAGAAAATCAAATCCACTTTTGATTTTCAATTCGCGTTTTTTGGCTAGTAGATGAACAAATTGAAAAACAACTAGTAGTAATATATTGTTGTTGACTATGTGAAGTATGACAATGACAATAATACGCTGACGTATATTTAACATTGAATATAAGACGGCCAACTAACGGTGAAGGATCCGAGGGACACCGACTTGATTTTTGCTAGAAGAGGTTATATCCTTATACTTACACACACATCTACAACAATATTTGCTTTGTAATATATTATAGAAGAACTAGAAAATGAAATGTCAGTTACAAATACAAGTACAACTTTGTTCTGTTCTGGATTCTGGATAAGTAATAGCATGTAATACGTTTAGAGGTTTAGAGAAGACTGTGGAGTGTATTATTTATATTTGATGAGCTAAACTCTAAACTACACACACATACACACAAACTCTGTGTTTTTGCTCTGCTCGATGATGATGAACTGGTTGGCAGGACTGAAAGACGAGACTGGAAAGAGACTGACTGACAAGTATGCATTGTATCATACAAGACTCTCTCTCTACTATGTCGAAGTATTATAAGAAATACAACGGAACTAAATGTAAGCTAGGGTTTGTAGTTGTGTGCGATGATAGAGGTAGTATAACACTAGTATTATACTGGAGAACGGCTCAAACTCAGCTATCACTGGAGTTACTTGCTAGCTTTACTTGAAAAAACCTGGAGGTTGTTGAAGCTGGAACACTGGAACTGGGTGCACTATTGCACTACACTACTATACACTATCCGTCTTTATACCATGATTTGGTAGTTGGTAGATACGATACGCGAGAACTCAACTCACACACATCGACATGGACTACGATGAAGTATGAACTGAAACTGACTGCTTGATGTCTACTACTCTCTTTTCAGCATGTATCGTAGAAGAAGACGTAGTAAACAGTATGTGTAGTAGTAGATACTACCTAGTATATTATGTAGAGTAGGTAAACTGGCAAAAAGAAGAGAGAGAAGAGAGATGATTCGAATCCGTTCAAACATATAAGAATATAAGTATAGAAACTCAAATTCAAAAGCAGCGACAAAGTACATACAAAATACATTCATTGCAAAGCTAGTTTACTATTCACAGTATTCACTATTCACTAGCTAGAAAATCATCGTCAATGTTTTGTAAAATGCACTCCTCTCCTCTTTGTATCTCACCATTCTATTACATTAGACTATACCTATTTACATGTACATGTTTTGTTGTTGTGTACATGGAGCATGGAAAATGGAAAATGTATTAGAAAATTTAGTTTAAAGCTGGATGCTGAAAACGAAAACTATTACGTCTATACTATGTATGTATACATACCTACCTATACATTACACACGGCCATTCCTATATTTAAATGTGTGCAATATACTTATTTACGGTAAAAAAGTCGCCCCTTCCATCATTCCATGTTCCCTCCTATACACTACAAGTAGGTATCCATAATATACATAATATTGTGTAATAAAGGGAATTTCCCCTCTTTTTTCATTCCCTTCGATTTTCCACGTATACAACTATACACACGGTACATATAATAATAATGTGATAATATAATATATTAGAAAATAAAATGCATTACATATATTTATTTCCTTATGCATACGCTATAAGCTTTCAGTTACCTATATGTACAATATGTGCAATATGCACAATATGCACGTACAATACACAAGTATGAATGACGATGACTGTCTGTCTCAAACTTTATCCCTATCTCCACACCACAATGCAGAGTATGTACGTACATGTACAAAAGCTATCATTATACAGCAGAATAAAATTCTGGGCCTCGTCCTACTGATATTTTCCATCTACTATGCAATACACACTGTGAGTGTGTGTGTGCTACTGTGTTACCATTTTATATTTTATATCACAGGGTAAATAAGTATGCATGCATTATGCATTGCATGATATAATATGAAGGCTTGTATTTTCTATCGTATGGTGTCGGAGTCGTTTCATTCTGTTCCATGGAAGTATGTATACATGTATGCATGTACGCAGTACGTATTGTAAACTTGAAGGCAGACTTCCCTCCGACAAAATTGAATATTTACGGAGGAAACAGGGCCCGTATACTTAATATACATAAAATACATACAACTTATATCAACATTAAGCAAAATGTGCTACCTACTACATATGTCATAATATATTACTTATTATTGTGTGTATGATGTACAAAAACGGTAATATACATACATGTTAAATTTCCATAATATTCCCATGTACATATAGTAGACATCAGGCATCTGGAGAAAACTACTAATTATATATACCATATAGGACTAACGACATGAATATACAATGAAATAACAATGAGAATAGCAAAGATTGAAACGTTAACTAAAGATGTTAGATATATGCCACAGAAAAACATATTATTATATTATGGATCTAATTATAACTTTTGGGAACGAAATGTTAAATAATACGGCGTTCGTATTACGTATTATTATATTGTGCAGTATATACATAGAGACAGAGTGCAGAGGAAACCAAATAACCTATAAAGGAATTTCTTGTCAGATGCTTAACTGTAATATGTGTATTGTATATACATACATGTGCATTCATTCATTCATTCTGTTTTGTTCAGTAATTCATGAGAGCGAATGATATGATAAAGTACAGTAAAACCCCGATTAAAAAAACCTCAATTCAACGTACCCCCGATTCAACGAATTGTTCTTTGAATCGGGGGTCTCTTACTATAGGAATTTTAACTTTTCACGCCATAATCAAGGACACCACATTTCACTTGAAACTACTTTTTTGTTTTGTTTTTTTTGT
>JAQIVE010004299.1:0-14812 GCA_034698285.1 Sminthurinus bimaculatus | reverse complement strand
CCCGCATACGGATACATGCCAGGCCGAAATATCAGTATCAGTCCCTCTACAAGAAGACAAGAACCAAGTACAACTACAAAAGTCGTCTTCGTTCTGTAGTTCTAGTCTTAGTCCTGCTACAATTATTATTATTCTCTTGAAAAAATCCACGACGAGCAAGACGGAACTGCACAAAGGGATTTCTGAATATATAATAATAATAATACAAATAAAAAAATAAATAATAACAATACATACGTTTACTGCGGTGAGAGAGTAAGGCAACCGTAAGGGAGAAATGGGCACATTATACAGTCATGTAGTGAAGAGTAATGAAGGCCCAAGTCCTTCCGTGTCATTCAACTGATCATCTTTGGAGAAAGCTCGGGGTAGTTAGTTATACTCTGTCTATTTGTACTACTGTCTATTTGTGCGAGTCTTTGCATCAGTTTCCCTGCTTTTCTCCTGTGAGAAGAGAGAAAGGTGTTGCTCTTAAAAAGTGTTCGCCACTGAAGCGACTCCACACTGACTGATCCCACTCTCTTTCTCCTTCTCTCTCTCTCTCTCTCAACAGCAAGGAAGCAGCCCGCACATACAAGTATACATAAGCAATAGGCAAGGAGGAAGGAGCAGCTACTAAACTAAAACTCTCCCTGTTGCATCTATTCTATTGACTCTGGATATTTTTTGCGTGTTTGCCAAAATGTTCCCACCTTGGTTGGTTTTATAAATGTATATTTCTTTCCTACTTTCTTTTATTCAACATACATTATATTTACTTTGTATTATAATATAACAGCCCTAGTTCCTGCAATAGTGTACACATACATATAGTAATAATATAAAGTATTGCTACTGTAAATTAATACATGTATATGTATAATCGACATGTCACCTTGATACCTTATTCTTTATCAAGTGGGTGGACCTATACAATTACATATATGGAGGTTTTGAGGTGTATTGTGTATACAAGTGGTGGTGGTGGATATAACCCAATAAACTACACAGTTTTTGGACAATTTAACGGTACTTTCTCGTTGTATAAGCAGAAAGGCAGACGCCCAGACATATAAAGTGATAAGAGAAAGAAAAAATATCAATGTATAGTGGTAGTTTTTATGATATATAGAGAGTGTATCAAAGAACGAGAGGAAGGCAAAGACTTTGCGTCAAAAATAAGAAAGCACTAATTATCTTTACGTTTAATGGAGTCAGGGATTTTATTATGTGGACCTTTTCTTGTTTTTTGTGTGTGGTATACGAAACTTAGGTTGTTTTTATTCATTGTTATTATTACGACTGTAAATATGTAGTCTGTGTAGGTCGGATGGCTTTGATCACAGCAAATTATTAAACAAAGTTTGTGATTTTTGTGGTCGGTTTTCGGCCGCTCTACTTCCTTTGCAAATAAATGTGCATATAAACGTGCATTTATTTAGACATTATTTTAAGTTGAAGGATAAAAAACAAAGGATAGTGTAGGAGAAGAATGAGGGTAAATTATGCATATTCAGAAACTTTGAAAGAACGTCGAGGGAATGAGATGGAAGGGAAAAGAGATTGAAGGTTGAAAAACCAAGAGCCAAGTCAAGTCCGTTAGAGAGTAGGATAGGAAACAAAAAAGAGTTAGAGTTAGTCAGACTCGAGGTGAAATTCTCCTCTGGAGTTAAAGTGTTAGGAGAAAAACGCAGAGCAAAAGTAGCAGGGAAAAAACATAATATAGGAAGGGTAATAAAACGGCTTGTGTGTAGCATATGGACGGGTGGTCATAAAATTACCACCCGTCTCCTATACAAATGTGTTTTTTACCAGTAAAAATGTTTACATCGGCAAAAATATTAGCAAAACTCAATTGGCGCATTTACGTGTTTTTTTTTCTATTTGTCTTTGACTCGTATGTGTAGGAATGACTGGTGGTGGTGCTGCTGCTGGTTCTACTGGACTCCCAAGCTGCATTAGATTTCTTGCTGTCTTGTGCCGCCTCTGCTGCTTTTTGGCTCTCATGACTATCGGTCCAAGTTGAAGTCCGAATCCGAGTCCAAATCCAAGTTCACATATTGTATACATACAACTTGTTCATTGTCTTGCTCCTCTTTTCCTACCAGGCCGACCAACAACAACAAGAAAATCAACATCAAAATCAAAATCAACACCAACATCAACATAATTGCAGCGTCAACATCAAGCAATTGGAGCAACTTCAACTTCTTGGCCCTTTTCTCTTCGTCCTTATTTCCTTTCCTCCTCCACTTCTACTCCTACTAGTATCAATGCAATATCTTTGTGTACCACCATTCGACCGTGTTCAAATCGATTAATGTTTATTCTTGCAACTACTTCTACTACGTCTACTACTATTACTTGTTCCACGACGGCGAGAATAATGCTCAGTGAAGATGAAGACCCGAATGGCTCCTTCTCATGAGATTTGTTTCTCTCCTCCTCCTCCTACTCCTTCTTTTCCTACAACATCAACTACTACTACTACATCTACTTCTATTTCTTCGACGCTCCATGCTCAACAGCAGCGACTTGGATATATTCTACTACAAGTAATATTACGACAACCGCAAGAAGAATCTTTTTTGTCTACTATCATTACTTTCCCTTCTCCTTGTGGTTCTTGTTCACCACAATCTTCATCTTCAAGTCGTCCCTATTCTACTCCTCATCTTTCTCCTCCATTCTACTCCGCTCTCAGATTTTTTACAACGTGTTGATCAATATTTGTGATATATTTAATCCTTCTGGGTCAAATCATTGTTCGATATATTTGCAAAAGTCGTAGGAGAAATATCATAGTGATAAATGATAAATGTGATTGTGAAGTTGAATCGAAGTTGAAGACTCTTTAAAGTAAATGAAGGCATTCTCATTGTTAAAAAATGAAAAAAGTTATGAAAGTTTGTGAATGCATAATACATATGTATAATCAGTAATAATAATTCTAATAAGTCAGAATAATATTCAAAACAACTGTACTCAAAAAAGCAAAAGAAGAACAGGAGGGAAAAAGAAGACGAAGAAACGAAAAGGAGGCTGATTTTGCAGAATCAATCTACAAAGTGATTATGCAGTGTGTTTCAGTTCAAATGATGATACCCATGAAAATGATAATATTAAAGTTATATTTATCATGAGTTGGATAAAAGTAAAATAAAGTTGGAAAAATGTGAAGAATTACATAGAAAAAATATAGATAATATATACAAAAACACAAAAATGTGTCCAATAACTTAGGGAAAAGTGAAAACAAAAAGAAAGACGAAGCACAAAAACCCCCCTAAGAAAATGGTGATCGATTGGATCTCCAAGTTACCCAAGTTATTATTAAACGAGTCTTATTGTTATTGTGAGTCTTCTTCTTCTTCTTGTTCTGGTCAAAGTTGTTGTCGTCAGCATCATCATCATCACCGTTGTGGTTTTCAAGTTTTGAAAAAGGAAAAAAATCAAGAAAAGTTTGTATTATCATTGTTGTTGTTATCAATATTATCATCCTCGCTCTCGGTGTGGTGCCAATTGATTCCAAATTGTGAGAGTAAATTTGATCGTCGTTCATTTTCGTCAAGTTTACCTACATTATCGTCAGCAACACCATTATCATCATCTGCGTTGAAATCTTCGTCATCATCATGGAGTGTTGTGGTCAGAAATATTGAAATTATTTTTTAACACGCATCCAGTCGTTTTTTCCTCAAAATTATCATGGCGTCTGGAAGTCCACACATGGAGAAAAGACACCAACATTCCGATTCGGGCGACCATCCGCCGCAGCCTCAAAGAGAACTGCCGGACTCAGCACAGTATCAAGGAGTGAAGTGGGACATCGTCAATGTGAGTTTTTTGAAAATCAACCATGACCTTTTCTATATGTGTAGAGAAATTATTATTCAGAAGCGACTGCTATACTACTGATACAATGATAATCCACATCTATTGTACATATGTGTGAAGATATTCAAAATATCTTTGATCCGTCTGTAAAACTATCGGTTTGGATTTTAATCAAGCTTCACATTCACTTTTAAAAACAATTTTCAAAATTTACAATTAAAATGAATGCTTACCAAAATAAAAAAGCCATAGGCTGCAGAAATTTCAATTGGCCGAAAACAGAGTTCCTGTGTCTATATTATTATTATTATTATTATTAGAACGAGGGCCTTAAATTTGTAAGATAGAAGGCATGGATATACTTTGGTGTGTGACTGTGAATACGTTTTAGGTAACAAGGAGTGTACGTAAATAATGTACAAGCACACGTTTGCTTACATTATGGGAATTCGTGAGTTATGGGAATGTAGACAACAAAACAAGCCATGAGAGAGAAATAGAGAGAGAGAGAGACAGTCGAGGCTAAATTGGAGTCATGATGTGAATTTATATTTGTGCATGTGTGTATTTATGCATAATGAATCAAGAAAGGGAAAAAAAGGAGAGAGTAACATAAAAGGAATCACTTTTTACTTGTGTGTATATACATACACTTATTTTTCTATACAATCAAAGAGCGCAAGGAAGTACACCCATAGACACTCATCACATCATGTTTTACATTTGTTCTTGTTCCTTCCATGATTGGGGTGACTCTTAGTTCGAGTGGATATGAATGAAGAGAGAAATAGAGAGAAAGAAGAACAAGAACAATTGTAGAAAGTCTTTCTCTCTCTCTCTCTCTCTCTCTCTCTCTCCATACACCATACGCACTACTTTATATTCGTGTACATGGATTAAAATGATCGATAGGGTAAAATCGATGGAGCAAACACTTTCCAACTCTCCTCTCAATCAGCATAAGTAGCTAGTGTATGGATGGCTGTGGCTGTGGCGGTACACTATACGTGGCCTCTAATATTTATGAAAGTCTAGTAGACACGAAATATCCGCTTCTTTTCCCCTCCTTTACAAATGGGTTTCTTTGATGCCTCTAACAGAGCTCTCTTTCTCTCTCCTTCTCTATTGAGACACACATTCACAGGGAGCAAACATAAAACGGCGATGTGAGAGAAAGAAGAAAGAAGAATGGGTAGTTTTACTTAGTTCAGGGAAGAAAGTCGAGTAAAAAAAGAGAAATGTATGCAAGTTGAACTGTCGGCATTCTTCTAAAGTCTTCGTTTGCTGCCTGTGCTTGCTCTTGTTCTTCCCGTTTTCTTACGCTACTACTTGTTTGTACTTCTTCTAACAATTTGGATAGGTTTCCTAGTCGAATTTCGAATATCAGTTGAGTCATTGTTCGTAGATAGGTTCTTTTTTGTTCTTTCTATTCTCTGGCTCTCGACCTGTACTCTGTACACGGTACACAGTATACATACTGTATACAGTACCCTCTTTGAGTTTATGTGTATTTTTTGTTTGCTGCTCCATCCTCCTCCCTCACCTTTCCACGTCGATGATATTACCATATTACCTCCAGTAGAACCAGTTCTTCACTTTTTTATCCTACTTATTGAAATAGCGTGACTCCTGTCTCATGTTCGCTTATTCACTCTCCTGCCTTTTCTCTTTCTCTTGTTCCCCCTTTCCTTTTGACTTCCTTTCTCCGCTCTAATACATGCATGTATTTCTCTATTGTCAAGAAATTAGATTGTACTCAAGTGACAAGTAAGGCAACTCGAATTTCGGATGTGTTCCCTCGTATGAGTATATGCATGTATAAGTATGAATGTACATATGCGTTTGCTGCAGGGGCGTTCAATTTTTTCCTTTATCCCCACCTTTTTTCTCAGACATGTTTTAGTTTTTTTTTCTCTTTTGCTTCGAATTACAGGGAAACTTTACTTTGAATTACGAATTGGTGGAAAAGAAAAGGCTATTATACGTTTTTTTAATATTACAATTACGATTTTAGATTCAATCATATGTATCATGGTTTCCCTTTTCCTTGTCAGCAAGTTGTTGTCCCAGTTTACAAAGTTTGAGGAGCAAATCACCTTGATAAAAAATATTGTGTGCAGAGTTTATGCGGGAGTAATAGAAGAAGCGGATGAAAGGGAGAAAACGAGCCTGTCAATCACCAGTGGATTCAATTTATTTATTATTTATGTTTCTGTTTTTCCTTGATAGATTCCACATTTACATTTTACATATATACGCAAAGAGGAACAACAATGACTACAAAAGGCTTTCACTTGTCGACTGGTTCCCACCAAAATCTTTTGTGTCTGTTGCTGTTTTTTTTTCAATCATTTTAGTCAAACAAGTGGTGAAATATCTCTTTTTAATAATAATGATACCGAGTCAAAGATTGGGTTAATTTAGGGGAGCCGTTAATTTTTGCAGGATTAAATACAAAATACAGACGCTAACAACCATTTCAAGGAACATTTTTGAAGTTTGTGTAGAGTATGATTTGTTTAAAGGCTTACGGTAAACTACAAAAAATGCGGCAAATAATCTACTTACATGTATAATTTTACTCCTGATGATGTATTGAGTTAAGCCATAATTTAGTTCAAGCATCCAATCAACCGTGACTGTTGATGTATACTATTTTTTATTCATTATTATAATCACCTATCTGTTTTTAAAGAAAGTATGGTAAAGGAAATGGAACTTTTCTGTTCAACCTCTAGCAAATATTATTACAATAAATTCATTGCGCAGTAAATGGAGAAGACGAGAATGAAATAGAAGATTGATAGGTAGAGACGGAGTTCAAGAGCTACACAGATACATTATCGAATTCAGTAAACTAATCAACGGTTCTAATCGTAAGTACATATGTACGAAACGAAGGAAAGATAGAGAAAGTTTTATTTTGCCTGCTGCTAGAATCCTCCTTACTCTCTCTCTCTCTCTCTCTCTCTCTTTCTCTCTCGGATTTAAGAATGTGTATGGTGTAGAAGGACCTGGTAAACTTTTCAGCATAGATAACTTATTATCGTGTGTATGTATGTGTACTCTTTTTCCCCGTCTGTTTTTTCTATCTCAATTTTCATGCTGCTCTCGTGTTTGTGATCGACATTAATTCCTTCGCCAAATCTTTCTTTCACATACCGATTGGATTGACTAAAACAACAGAGACGAATCAATGTGTATGCATACATATATATAGATGCAGGATAGAAGCATACAGTATAAAAAATATAAATATTTAGCAGGAATCCATATGTCGACTGCATGTGCACCTTTAGTCATAGTCCTATACTTTATTCCATTTATTCTTTGTCTCCTATTTAGTGGATGTGACGCGGAAGTACTGGGAGACTTTCTATTAAGACTTTTTGTCTTTATCTTCGTTCCTCCTATTTGCTCGCCTCTTCTCCTCGTGCAATCCACTCACATTTTCTGATGCTTTGTTGACAAAAACAAAATTACATGCGAAGCTCTGAAGACATCTGAGTAAAAAGAGTGAGAGAGAGAGAAGAGGTATAGAAGTAGAGAAAGAGAGAGAGAGAGAGAGAACGGAAAAGAGACAGGGAAAGCTCCTTGAGGTTCTCAGTTTGATCTCATCGAAAAGAAAAAACAAAGTTTGTGTATTTATGCAATTTACGTACTACTGACTATTCCTCCTTGTGCCTTACTTTTTGTTCTGTTCTCTGTGCAATCTTCTACAGCCAGCAGTCTTCTTCTTCTTCTTCTGCTTAGCTTGCTTAAATGCGACAAGTTCCAATTCAAACCTTTTTTTGTCGCTTTGCTTTTCCCCTTGCTTTTTTCTTTTCTTTTGATAGTGTAGCTATGGAAGTTGTTGTGAGAGTGTGACAAAACGAGAATCCTTCCTGTCACCCCTTTCCCTTCCCTGCTACTCCTGTGCATAAAGGAAACAGAAGAAAGCTGAGTAAGAGTGTAGAATTCTTTCCTTTTCCAGAATGCTCGGTCTGCCTCCCTCTCTGTGTGTGTGTGTGTGTCTATCTCTCTCTCTCTCTCTCTTCGCCTTTCTGTCGTGCTCCTTTTATCTCGTCGACTTGTTCTCGTCTGTGTGAAGTTTTGAACTTAAAAAATAAGGTCATGCAATAGTATGGCTTTTCTACCTCCTCTTTTTCTTTTCTTCCTCTCTTTCTCTTCAGCAGTTCGACAAGTTTTCACACGGATGAATGACGTAAATACCTAGCCAATGTATGTATGTGTGTGCCCTTTATCCCATCCTTGTATGCGTATGTGTCATGTGCGGGGTTTACCGTTCCCGTCTATCTCAAGCCATCCACCGTGTCCTTGGGATACCGTCGATTATACAATATATTGTACGCTGCTCCTTGTTGCTGTTGCTCTTTATAATATGCACATGTACATAGTGTTTTGTTCCTATTTCTATATGTGTTGCATACGTACATTGTGTCAAGGGAGAAGACCAACTCCAAGAATCCCCAAAATTAAAATATTATACAGAGAGGCTCAAAGTGAAAGGAAATGTGATTAAAATAACTTATCCATCTCATGTACGATTGATCCATGGTTCCATACATGCATATGTACAGTAGAGTCTCGATGTAAGCGATACATATTTAGGTCTCCAACTTTTGCTTTCATCTCAAGTTTCATAGTTCAAAACAATATGCCGAGAATGCAAGTAAGAGTTGTACAATGACGATTGACACCCAATTTGAATTACGACAGGATTCGAGTTGGCTGCATTTTTAAAATTGTAAAATATGGCAAAAAATCTCAATTGTGGCCAGAATAAGATTATTGTGCAGATATTTAAAAGGTTGAATTTTCTATTAGTTTATGGCCGATTTACTTAGAATGCTACCTGGAAAATGTGGCTCTCGCTTTTATTGCGACTCCACTGTAGTTGGAAATGTTTGAAAGCTCAAAACCAATCCCGAATGTGGAACCAGATTCAAAATCAAACCAACCACATAGGAAATAGTCATTAATTTTTTGGGTGAAGGCTCAGCGTCGGTTTGTAAAGCGCATATAGGATGGCAAAAGAGAAAATAGCGAATGAAGTCTTCATTCTCCCTATGTATATGAAATGAGTGAGTTGAGCTGATCAATGATCACATTATTATGCTGTACAAAAGCTGAAGCTTAAGTGGTTGAACTGGTGAATCAAACAGAGAGAAAATGACGAGGCAGAACAAAACGAGAGGAAAGAAGGAAAATTGTGGATTGATTTTATAAAGTCTTGGTGGCGGTTAGTGTGTATGTGTGTATGTATTTGTGTGTGTGTGTGTAGGTGTAGTTATGTATACGTATTGGAAGTATGTACAATGTACATACATGAGGCAGAGAGAGAAAGAGAAGTGAGAGAGGGAATCGATAGACAAGGCTAGAGGGAAACTGATTCAGTTCACTCTAGTTCCCACAAAAGGATACACCTTTTCATTCTCTTTAACTTTCTCTCGCTTTCTCTCCCTCACTTCTGTTCGCTCGTTTCGCTCATGCAGGCACGGGCAGGCAGGCATGTAGATACCTAGCTAAAAACTATATATATAATATATTACTTGTATAAATATATTATACCTGCTGCTGCTGCTTTTGCTTTTGCTCTATTTTGTCGCTCCTTTCCTTTTCCCTTGTACTGCCTTATTTGCTGCTTTAAATTGTATGTGTACATGTGATACACTGTGTGAGAGTATATATATATAGGCCACAGTCATAGAACTCATATTCTACTCCTGTGTACAGGTTTTGTATTAATATTTGCGTGTGTGCGTGCTTGCCCTGTAGCAGCTCTCTATGTACTACATGAGTATGATGTCGTATTGAAACCACCCGACTATGTTCGTGTAGTTTCCTATGTACTGAGTATTTACTTGCAGCAGAACAATAGATCAGGGCAGCAGGCTAACGCATTCACATACTCATGGAATGAACACGAAGAATAAAAAGGGCAGAAAAAATGTATGGGAACATGAAATGGGTTTGAATGGACTTTCAACTACATCGAATCTCAAAACTTTGTGTCAAGTCTTGAGTTTCACTCACTCACTTACTCTATCGCTTCATTCTCAACTCAGTTTTGCAGTTTCTCCTCTTTTTTTCGTGTACCGTTACAGTGCACTCTCGTTGTAGTCGCTCTTCCATAAACTTTCGCATTTTTCGCGATTCCGGTATCTCTGAGTACCATGGGCTCAAAATTTTGCCGATAATTTTGTAGAAACTGCAGAAACGGGCTAATACAAAATTTACACTACATTCAGGGATTGTATGTTTGAATTGCCAATGATATCATCAACTTATAGAATAGTTGTTGGGTCCAAGAAAAACCTTGTTTACAAGGTTTAAACCAGTTAAACTAGAATATCAAACAAAAAAGTGAGATTTTTACTTTTAGCTTCAGTGCTAAAAAAGTAAAAGAACGGAAATTCTATACGGCACCTCTTCATTTTCTTTTCTTCGTTTCATTTGGGTTGACTAACATGAAGCTGCACTGTGCGTCATTGTGAATTCTAAACGTAACTGTATGATTGAGAGTTGAAAAATGCACATAAAATTCTTTGTGAAGGTAACGGCATCGAATATTCTGAGATAAGGTAGAAAAATGAGCATTTTATAAAGGAAGCGGAATGTTTGAATGTTTTTTTCCAACACAATGTAAAAATGTAAAAGGAGCAAAAAAGTAGAGGATTGTACATTGTACCCATGTATAACAACATAAAATTCAGCTTATATGGTTCGATTTTTGCTTCAAATTGTGATCTGCTTTTGCAAATACAGCTCTTGCGCACAAAATTCGCACAGCAAAAAAGAGTGAGATGAGAGAGAAAGTGAAAGAAAAGGCGAAAGCAACCATATACATACACATAGAAATAGAGATGTCAAGTAAGGAGAGTAAGCAAAATAGAAAAGAAGAAAAAAAAGTTGGAAAAGTTGAAGATGTAGAAAATTCGAATTTGCTCTTCGGATCTTGTCTAAGGCTCTCATGGTTTGTTCTTTTTCTGGTCCTATGTGTATATGAATATATCAGTATGTATGTATATATAGATACTTAACTATTATGTATATAAAAAAAGTCGCGGGAGGTAGTAAAAGTGAATGTGATGTGTGTGATGGAAAAAGTAAGAAAAGTACTGAAGGAGAATTTCATGTTTTTTATAGATGGAAGAGGATGACGACAGCTCGGATCGGCAACAGAGTTCTTCAGCCCGCGGCGATGTAGATTTTGAAGGTGAATTGGTTGTCGGGGCTGGTGGTCGTCGAACGTCCCGAATTGCCTCCGTCCCACCCGAACCTTTCATGGTGAGTTAGTTGTTAGCAAGCATCTGATTGCCAATCTGAGTTTTTTCTTGACTTTTCCTTCAATATTCCATTCTATCCTATCCTATACCATAATACTATGGTGTACTTTTATTTTATCCTCTCCATTATCCCATGGCCATGTTCATTGTGCAGAACAATAAAAAATATTTTCTCTCTATGCCCATACCCAACATCCTCAAGTTACTGTTTTCGTGTATGTTCTATGTGATGTATTATTATGTAGCATACATATGCTTATTACATTATATGTGGAGGAGACGAAAAGAGAGAACATTAAACTTGGCGTATGAAAAAAAGAGATGAAAGTTGTTTAGTTTATATGTATAATATAAAAATGCTTTCGAGCTCTCTCTCTCTCGTCATCGCTTTCAAACCATGACGAAGTTTGCCCTTTCTTTTCTTTTTATAATATAATATACTGTATCCATAATTTTATGCTTTTTTGTCCCGATTCACAGATAATGAGAAGTAAAGCATTAAATCGACGAGTGATTCTCAATGTTGGTGGAGTGAAACATGAAGTCCTATGGAAAACATTAGATAGACTTCCTCATACGCGTTTAGGACAGCTCCGAGAATGCAACACGTAAGAATTTTCTATTTTTATATCGATTAAATCATGCATATAGAATCAACAATCGTTTCTGCGAAGACTAGACAGAAGCAAATTTTTCTATTTCTTTTGGAATCGTTACTACACCCACGTTATAAAGTCCAAAATTCATTCATTTTAACCCGTTATTGAGCACAAGAATATTTTTATGATCTTGTTACGAGGTTTTCGCAAATGAAAGTATCATGGAAGTTTTGTGTGCTGACAAAATGGGCTCATTGTACTATTTTCCATGCAAGAGTGGTTATAAACGTATAAAATAATTTCCCCCCGCAATTAAGGAACCTCTGCGTAATTACTAATAAATAATAATAAGCAAAGCAATAAAATATCGGTGAAAGAATAATATTTACGATTGCGGCTAGATCAATACAAAAAACCATATTATACATAAATTTATGCCCTTAAAAAAGAATCTTGTGGTTTTTCATCAAAGTTTAGGTAATAGAAGTTGTAGAGTTAATGTCGTAAGATTCTGATCGAAATTAATATGTCCTTTCATCAAAAATTGAGAACATTTTGACAATTTTGAGATGTCATCTTTACTGTGTCCATGAGATTTTGAGGCGAAACAGTTGTAAACTATTATAAGATCTACAGTATAAGATTTTTCCAAGGGTGGTCTCGAAATATGTAGTAGATATGCGTGCATTAAATTTATAATATAGAGGTTAGAAGCAATTAACGAATTGATTTTCGTTTTCGTCAGCCCGGTTAGTGAAAGTCCTTCATTTTATCTAGATAGGTACGCTGATTTCGATATTTTATATGATTAGTCATAGTTGCCCAAAGATTCGTTTTTGTACACTTTTTAACAAACTCAAAGCAACTTTCGACGTGTAATTTCATGGTTTCATTTCTAAAGTGAGCTAGACTCTTTCATTGTCTCAAGTAAATTGCGCGGCAGCCGTTTCTTGCAAAACGAAGAATAACGAGGGCACAATAAACAATACGTATAGTAAAACTTTCACTTGTGACGACTTTAAATGTGCAGTACACCTAAGTGTGTACTGGTCAAAGTGTTTCTTTGTTCCATTCTATCTTTTCTGCGCACTATTTTATCTGTATAGAGATCGTACACATGTATTTAGAATCAAGTACCCAACAGAATTTGTACTGCTAAGTGGAAGGGTAACCCACGTTTGTAAATTAATGTAATTCAGTTTCCGTTTTGTGATTTTGCTGCAAAATGTGCAGAACTTGTAAGCTGCAGTAGAATATATGAATGAGCTTCTTCTATACAGCAGATAGTTTCCAGTATTGTTTTATGGCTGACTCAGATGCTTAAAATAGCAGTTATATTTTATTAATACCTCTTTGAGGTACAATAAACGACCAGAGAAGGGAAAGGAGAAGGACAAGTAATTATTATTGCAACAATAATGGGATTGATGATAGGTCTGCTCTGGGCTTTTCCCAAAGTCAATTGAGCATAATTTAACTGTAGTGTTTATGTTTACGAATCCGGGTAAAATAAGTTTACATTGTTTTAGTTTGAATTGTACAACATAAAAATAGATGAAAATAATATGTCTAGATACTATGCAGGCTACAAGAAGCTAAAGTATGAATCAGAACTATAAGCCAAAAAATATCTTATCAACATGTACTATTTTTAGTCTAGATTTATAACTAGTTCATACGATATGTAATATTTTACAAATGTGCTTGTCAAAGAAACTAACTGTATATTTATTTTATTTTCCCAACCTGCAGTCACGAAGCCATAATGGAGATGTGTGATGACTACTCCTTAGTTGACAACGAATATTTCTTTGACCGGCATCCAAAATCCTTCAGCTCAATCTTGAATTTTTATCGAACGGGGAAGCTTCATTTAGTAGATGAAATGTGTGTGCTGGCCTTCTCTGAAGATTTAGAATATTGGGGCATAGACGGTGAGATTTTAATTTTTTTTCCTCTCTACATATTACACAACTTTCACAAAAGAAATTTGAATCCTGCACCTTGGCTGAGCAGAACAGAGAGACTATATCATTTCAGTCCAATCATTTCCTCGATGCATCATTAACTGGAAACTAAAGATTTATTATAAAAATAAACCCCCTTTCTTTTCTCTCCACATACATAATAATATAGAGCTTTACTTGGAATCCTGCTGCCAGCACAAATATCATCAGCGGAAGGAGCACGTTTACGAGGAGATGAGAAAAGAGGCCGAGTCTTTACGACAACGAGACGAAGAGGATTTTGGTGAAGGTTCCTGTGCTAAGTATAAAAAGTATGTATGGGATCTCTTAGAGAAACCCGCTTCGTCTTTTCCAGCCCGGGTAAGTTTTCATTCCTTTACCAATCTAGATATATACTCCCCGTTTTTTATGTCTCCGACCCTTTTTTTATATATAGATATAATATGCTCATCAAGTATACTTTGATACCATTAATGAATAGTTAATGCCTTTCTTCATTTTAGAGGAAGCAAAAAAGCCAAATGAAAAATCTTTATAATATACATATATTAAGTAGATTCATATATATAATACAGATACACTTTACTTCATTTCTATCAGTGTTTTAGGTTTTGGTCTTATTTATACATAGTACTTAGATTCTACTTTTAATACGAAATACAATTCTCTACCGTAATTTTTTGAATTATGTATAGAGCATCCTCTCTAGTGCGAATGGATATAATGAAGAAGTAATTATATCATTATTAAATATAGGCGTAGGCTAGACTATAATATCTGTATTTACTCATTATGTTGTATATTGATAGAGAGTAAAGGTAAAGGTACATATTAGTCTATCGTAAAAACGTAAGTTAAGAGTGATATAATTTCTTTTATCGTGCATCGCATTTATAATACCTATAACGTATTTTGGTAATACTATTTTTGCTAAACTAGACATATTTTTTCCTCTTCATCTTGTATTAAGCATTTTTCTGTAACAACTGTGACCGTGTAGTGGTCGTGAATTCTTCTTTGAGTCTTACATAGTTAAAGTTATGATTGTTTAAAATTCGCCATTTACCCTTAGAAAAAAATCTTATCAAAAAATATCATGAGATTTTGACACGATTTTGGTCGAAAATCTTATCAACTTTGA